>CM071928.1:56451203-56741441 GCA_016081115.2 Rehmannia glutinosa | reverse complement strand
GAAAAGTGGTATGGAGATATTACTTGTTTAAGTAATTCTCTTGATTTGTGCTGCGGTTCTTTTACGATTATCTCGACTTACTGCATTTCTTTGCTTTCCCGAGGTGACTTAAGTCGACTTCAATCATTGGATGACTCTTCTGTCACTTCAAGCTTGAGAGCTTGGCTTTTCTTGAGTTGACTTGGTGATGCTCCACTCACTGTTGTATCTCGATTTGCTTCTATAGTAGAGTTCTGTCTACTCTTCTTTGCCATACTCGGTTGTCTCGGTGAGTCTTCCTTCAAGTCTTGAGTTGTCTTCTTGCATGTTAGGGCGTGGCGACTTAACTCGGCTTGGCGACTTTATTTATTACTGATGCATTTTACAACAGAATTGGGGTGCCAACTTTCTATTCTAAGTTTTACATGGCATTCATCAAAATCTAAACAATAAAATTCTAACAATTTCCCCTTTTTGATGATGCAAAACTTAAACCATACAAAAATGCAAATAACAAAGATACATCTGAGATAGTGTATTGACATAGAATGTATCGCGAGAATCAATCTTTTTATTGATCATATCATTCTTGTACTTAACAACTGTTGTTTACAAGGTGTATCGAGCATATAATTGTCTTTACAAAAAAATAAAGAATTTATAGCTTTATTACGGAAGACTTACATTGTATGTATTTACATGATAAAATACGAAGGGTTGGACGACAACACTTCATCTCCTTCGATGTCTCCTTGCTTTCATCTTGTTGGCATCTTATTCTCTTCTTCTTTTTTCTCGTCGTCAATTTTGCCTTCTTTTTCTTTTCATATGCCTTCTGCGACTTCATCTTTTCTTATTCTTTCTGTCTCTCACCCGCAGTGAGTTTGTCTCTTGTTTTCTTCTTCTATTCTTTTTGCATACTCGGCGTTAGTTTTAGCCACTTTCAAATTTGCCACTTGGTCAAGCCCGGCCCAGTAGATCCTCCTTTCTTTCACCCGGATCTACGTGTTCAATATTCTTGGGCGGAGGCCTGGTGCAGCTTCTTCCTCCACTGTTGCTTCTTCCTCTACCTGCTCTGGGCGTATCTTATCTTGGGTCTTTTCTTTCCGGTGAGTGACCGGCGGAGTGACCCGGTAGTGACCGGAAGTCTGTTTGCTGTCGACTTCTTCACATAACGTGAGACCACTTTTCCCGATCAAGTCCCAAGCTTGAGCCATGGACATATTTGCAAAATATCCCACTCAGTTGGCGTTTTAAATTCATCAGCGATCGTGGCTCTATCCCGGACATCGAGATGGCATAGGTGTCTCAATCTCTTTGGAATGCCTCCGTGTTCTTTCAAGATGTTCATGACCGGGCATCCATTCTTCCTTCCACTTCCTTCATCCTGCTTCAATTGTTTTCTCTTTTGACCATAGATACAACAGTGTTGGAGTGGCGAGAATCACGAGAGAGTTTCTTTGCTTATAATGTCATTTGTGAGGACCTGTTGAGGGGTTTGTGCAATCATCAAGGTCATATCTTTTGATCCTTCCCCCTCGTGATTTTCCTTTCTTTTGTTTCAAAATTTCCTCGGTGATTTTCCTTCTCGGTTGTTCCCTTCTCATTTGCTCCTTTCTTTTGACTTTAGATTTTCTTTGCTTTAAGGTATTCCTCTTCCCCCTTTTTGGCATCATCAAAGGATAGAGGAACCCCGGGGAACATCTTTGGCAAGCATGAAGTCGAGCTGCGGATAGTCGAGGTTACTGCTTCAAGTCTGGCTGCGTTGTAAGCAACACGAATTCGGATCGAGTAAGCGTTGGACTCTGCTTGAAATCGGCTTCATCTCGGCCATGAGAAGGCTGAATTTTCTAGTCATGTGTTCTTCCAAATCTTTGTAGATCATTAAATTTTGCTCACGATGCTTTATCTCGGCGATATGAGCTTCATGCATGTGCTCAATATGTTCTCTCAAACCGTTTTTGCATCGACATTTTGACTCTCCACACTAGCGGCTTGTTGAACAATGTCTGATATCTTACTTGTTCCACACGCATTGTTTCTTCTTCTTTGTTGCCACCATTCCACGATTGATTTGTTATGCCTCTCAAGTCGAACATGGGGTGGCATCTCTGTTGTCGATCGCATATCCAAAGAGTCTGATGCCTCTCCATCCGTTCAACCTCGGCAAATAGTGCATGAACACTTCTCGAACTTGGTGATTCTTACATTGCGGTGATGGCCATCTGCAACGTCAAAATCATAATCAGCTGGAACAATGGTGTCGATGGAAGAAACGAGGGCTGGTTTGTGATAGCGTGCTTGCTCGTTTTTCGACTCTTCGTGGAGTTACGTATCTCCCGGTGAAAAAGGGAAAGATTCTACAAAAGATTCATCGCCGCCAACTGGGATCGTTCGATGATGAGCGGTGCGCGTGAAGTTCTTTTGGGAATCGATCTGCTGCACTTGAGGAGCTGCGCGATGGATCTTTGGTTCAGCTGGGTTTTGTGGTGAAGTAGTCCCGGTTTGCTTTGAGCCTTTGTCTCAGCGGCCGTTGGTCTTAGTTTCTTGAGCACCGGTTCTTAACGGCTTCGTTGGTCTCGGTGATTTTCCAATTGCGTGGGCGGTCCTCGGCCTTGCTCGGTAGCGTCATCGGACGATGATGAGATTTCCATTGGTGGCTCATCATCAAAGTTAAAGGTTTGTGAGTAGTCTTGGGATCGGACTTGCTCGTGCTTGGAACATCCACAGTGAGTCTTTTGGATTTGGCACGGGGATGACTCGAAAACTTCTTCTTCGCCTTCGATCCCGAGAAAGGATACATCGGGGGTTATCACGGGAATCATAAAGTGCGCTTATCTCCTTCTCGGATGGGTCGATTATAGCGGGGAGGGATGTTCTCTACTTGACTTCTTTACCCCGGAAGTCTCAACCTCCCGTGGGGCCTTCATTACTCTGCGGCGAGTCTCTCTTTGCGGCGAGGCATGGTCTCCCTTTCGGCGTGTTAGGTTGTCTTAGGGTCTTCTAGCGGTGGCATCCATTGGAATCTCAACCCCATGGATTGCACTTTCATCGCCAGTGTTAACTCCCGGGGGCCGTTCCATCTGTGCCTCGACTACCTCGGCGGCGTCATTAGCCTTGAGTAGTTGGCACCTCGGTGAGACAGTCTCAAGCTGTCGAGCTTAGTTGATGGCAACTTGCTTTGTTCTTCTTGTGTTTGTATTCTCTCTACTTCGCCTCCTTGATTCGTTGTGGAGTCATCTGCGGCATCCTCCAGCCTTGCTGCGGTGGAGGAGTTTCCCCTCGGTGGCGCACCGGTGAGTGACTTGGAATGGGGTCACTCGTCTCCAAACTCCCGGTGTTTCGATTAATTGTCGGCCGTGGGGGCGGTGGTAACACACCTTCAATAGGGGTTGGCTCATTGGGTTCCCCACTATCCCGTTTCATCGCCATCACCCTTATTGCCTTCTTCCGTGGTGGGGAAGTGGTGGCAGCAACAACGTGGTTATTTCTTTGAACCACTCCCATTGGATCGATTTCAATGTGATCACGGAGGACTCTCCTGGTCCCTCCATCAATCTTTGCTCGTGAAGGATTACGGATCCTGCAATGCTTGCTGCATTTGCAACTCTTACGTAAGCGGCGGCATTCTCTGGATCTCATCAGCTGTCAGAAGACATCAAGGAGAGGATGTGTGTGTTACGTGGTGCTTGGAGATGAGGCGGATGCTTGCCTTCTCACGTGCCTCGGCTTCCTCGGCTTGCTTTTCTCTCTCCTTTTCCTTGAAAATCTGTAGGATGTCTAAGCAATTGTCTTCATCAAGTCTTTGGGAGCACGATTTTTAGTCGAGGAAATTTAGCGGTTCCTCTTCTTCTTCTATAAACTCGGGCCGTTGGAATGTTCCCTTGACTTACTCAACTTCCATTTCCTCCACTCACGCAGACGATTTTGGATGTCTGGGTAAGGTGGAGATAGGATCATTACATCACTATCCGCTCTAGCGGAGTTCTTCTTGTGCTTGGTGTGTGAATTACTGTTGTGTCTTGGTTGCCTCTCTGCTGATCGCCTTGGCGAGACTTGGGTTGTTTCATCAATTACATCCGGAGACTCTCTTCTCCGGTAGTCTCGTATCTTCTCTGGGTGAGGAAGCCCGGCTGACTTTGGTTTCTCATTGAAGGCCTTGATGATTCTTCTTCGTCTCTAGTTTGTACCGGAGGGATTTACCTTGAGAGACGGTGTCCTCTGAGTCTTGGGCGGGGCCGGTCTTTGGTGTCTTTTTTTACGAGGAAGCGGGCCATTGTGGCTTCTCGGTTCTCCTCTTTTTGGCGATCGGAGAAGACATTTGGGAGTCCTTCTCGACCGGCTGCTGCGCGGCGGGACACGAGCTGCGAGGCGGGTGACTCTGCTGCGGGCGGGAGTATGTTTGGTTTTCTTTCTTTGCGGGCGGCATCTTCTTAGTAGGCTGCTTTTTGCGGCTCTCTTCTTGGGTGGAGAGGAAACAGTTGTATCTTGGGGTCAGTGATTCCCCTCACTGAGTGTCGGCTCTCTTGGCGTAAGCTCTCTTACGTGCGCGAGAGAGGTTTGCTCTGAACATCCTCTTGTTAACATGGAATGCCTTCCCATGTCAAGAGGGACTCCTTTCACCTCCGTTAGCCGGCCAATCACTAGGCCATATCCTAGGGATCCTCCAAATGTGCCATCTTCTTTGAAGGATTTGTTCCCCAGCGTTAAGCGATCTGCTTTGTAGACAAACTCAGCCCGTTTATCTTCTTTTCTTCGATGATTGCAGGCCATTACAATCGGCTTTGCCTTTGTGATTGGTCAAAGCTGCCAAAAACTTGATGTCGATACATTTGGCAACGATGTCCAACGACTTGTGATAATCCTCCTTGGCGATCTCTTGTTTGTTGTATACACTATTTTATCGGCAAAAGTCGGGCTTGGCTTATTTCTTTCCAAGCATCGGCCAGGTTTACATCGGCCGTTAATCTCGATGCTCCTTCCTGGCAGTAGTGAGCGAATGTTTGGCCAAATCCTTGGCGAGAGATAGTCATTGCTTTAAGTGAGCAGATGACTTGATTCCTTCATCGTGAATCTCGGCATTCACGTAGGGTATGTGCGACCTCCTCCACATATGTCATCGCCGGGTATTCTAACGTCGAAATGGTTTTGAATAGGACGTTTCTAACTTTTCAGGCGATTTTCTTCACTAGGGTGTCATCGGACCCTGTTACACCATCGTCGAAATCCACCGTAGAGCGGTGTGGATTTGCTTCCCTAACTTGGTAAAGTCATAAGTTGGTGCCATATCAAGGAAAAACTCGAGAAATTGATTTGAAGATAGATAGGGTTTAGAGAGTATTTTTGCCTTTGCTTTTGAGAGAAAGAGATGAAAACGCAGTTTTAGAAGTGTGAGAGAAAGCGGATGAAAATGGTTTAAATATGGTTTATGAAAGGGCGTGCGGGTGGTTTTGAAATGTGATCGAAATCAACGGCTTGGATTTTGCGCTATTGAGCATTTAATGTCGTATTTAATGCGGCACATTTATATCAATCATAAGCTTGGTGTGCGGCTTTATGTCGTACACATCATAATTATCTTTGACGTATTCCTTAAAACATTCCCGCTTAGTCAAAGCATTTGCGTTTTTGTCATTTTGCTCATAAGTGACTCGGCTTATCCCTTAGGCGATTTAACTCTACTTCTCACGATTCTCTTAGTGACTCGGCTATCGGTGACTCGGTGTAAATTTGTCTTTTTCGTCTGGTGATTCTTGGTGATTTCTGTTTTCAACTCTTTTTCACCCCTTTTACTTTCCATTTCTCTTCTTTGATTAGATGCGAGTGTCGAAACTTAGCTCAATTAGTCCCAACTCATGCTTGAGTTCTTCAAATCTTGACTCACATAATGGTTTTGTGAAGATGTCGGCTAGTTGTTTATCGGTTGAGATATATTCCAGGATGATGTCCTTCTTTTCAACATGATCTCTTATGAAGTGATATCGACATCAATGTGCTTTGTTCTTGAATGCAACACGGGATTTTGAGTAATTGCAATTGCACTTGTGTTATCACACATGATTGGAATTTCTTTTTCCTCAACCTCATAGTCTCTCATTCTTTGTCTCATCCATAGGACTTGGGCTGCATTTTGCCCCGATATGTATTACGCCTCAATTTGTAGAGGTGGCTATTGAGTTTTGCTTCTTGCTAAACCGGGAAATCGGCTGTTTCCTAGCATTTGACATGTGCACGAAGTGCTCTTCCTATCAACTCGCATCCGGCATAGTCGAGAATCTGAATAGCCAATTAGCTTGAATCCACCTTCCTTTGGATACCATAGGCCTACTTCTTGGCTTCCTTTCAAGTATCTCAATATTCTCTTTCTTTCTTTGTCATATGGCTCTCTTTTGGAGCGATTGAAATCTTGCACATACACCTACGACAAAGGTGATGTAAGTGCGCTTCTTTGTGAGATAGAGCAATGATCGATAAGTGCTCTGTATCTTGTTTGATCTACGGCTTTCCATCGCATCCATGTCCATTTTGGTGATGTGTTCATTGGTATTTTTACGAAGACTTCTCTTCCATACCAAACTTCTTCATTAAATCTCTGGTGTATTTTGTTTGACTTATGAAGGTTCCATCCTTGATTGTTTTACTTGAGTCGAGGAAGAATGTCGACTCTCCCATCATGTTCATTTCAAATTTACTTTGCATGAGGTTTGAAAATTTTCACCACGACTCTTTGTTAGTGGATCCAAAAATGATGTCATCCACATATACTTGAACAAGCGTATACTCCTTTTGTCTTGAATTACGAAAAGTGTTCTATCTACTTTTCCTTTAGTGAATCCATTTTCAATTAGGAATTGTGACAAGGTATCATACCATGCTCGGGTGCTGTTCAATCCATACGGGCTTTCTTGAGTTTGTATACCTTATCTCCAAGAGTCTTCTGCTCAAATCCTGGAGGTTGTTCAACATACACTTATTCTTCAATAAACCATTCGGGAATGCACTTTTTACATCCATCGATATACAATGAAATTCTTGTGAGTGCATAGGCAAGAAACATCATTATAGCTTCCAATCTTGCTACGGGGGCAAATGTTTCATCAAAATCTATCCCTTCTTCTTGGCAATATCCTTTGGCTACTAGTCTTGCTTTGTTTCTTACCCACAGAACCTTCCTCGTTCATCTTATTTACGAACACCCATTTGGTGCCAATCACATTTTGATGTGTGGGTCTTTGCACTAATTCCCACACATTATTTCTTTCAAAGCTGATTGACTCTTCTTGCATAGCTTGAATCCAATGTGTGTCATCGATGCTTGTGACACGTCTTTGGGCTCTATTTGCGAGATGAAGCATGTGAACATGGCTTCTTGTTGAGTTCGGATCTTGTTTTGACACCTTCTTTTATATCTCCAATTACAAGTTACGGTGGATGATCTCTCGGCCATCTTACATCGGTTGGAGTGAGTTAGCTGGATTGATCAACTTGCGGTGTGTTCTTGTTGTGGTCGACTCTCTCGTAATCACTTATTTACAAATTTTCCAGTTTTTTTGAGATTCACTATCTCATCTTCTTCGAATTGATAATTCGACTTGAACTTGACATAGGGACTCTTACGTATGGTTGGATGATTCATCTTATCGACTTGACTCTTCAATGTCTTCTCCATTTACATTTGGCTCATCGAATACTACATGAATGGATTCTTCTCGTAACCATAGTTCTTTTGTTGAGTATCACTTGTAGGCTTTGCTTTCGGTGAGTATCTGAAGAAGATACCTTCATCGACTTTAGCATCAAAAGCCTTTAGATTGTCTTTGTCATTGTTGTGGATGAAGCATTTACATCCAAATATTATGAAGTATGCAACATTTGGTTTTCTTCCAATCCGGATCTCATAGGGAGTCTTTGTCAATTTGTCTATTTATCATACATCTGTTTTGAGTGTAGCAAGTGTGTTGATTGCTTGACCCAAAATCTTTTTGGTAACCTGCTTGACTAACATGGTCATTCTTTGCTTCTTTGAGGGTTACATTTCCTTTTTACGCAACTCCATTCTGCTTTGTGGAGTTCTTCTGTTGATAGTTCATGACCAATACCATTTTCAATACAATCTTGAGTTATTATTCCATTGACAAACTCGGTTCCTCTATCGATCTTATTTTGATAATGGTTTGACTCTTCTCGTTTTGAATCCTCTTCATCAATTTGTGGTAGTTTTTGTAGAGTTTCTTTATTCTTGCACATGAATATTGTCCATGTATATCTTGAGTAGTCATCTACTACCACCAAGGTGTATTTCTTTCCACTTATCTTTGTTTGGTTCCACTTTGGGCCAAATAGATCCATATGAAGCGGATCAATATTCTTGTTGAGAATGGGCATGTCTTTTCTTTGAATGACGACTTGATTTGTTTTCCCTTCGACATCGTCACATATACTCTCCTTTTTGTATCTTGAGTGCAGTAATCCTTCCACAAGATGACTTCTTGCCCGACATTGTTAATTGTTTTGAAATTCGGGTGACTCGACTTTTTGTGCCACGACCTTGATTGGTTTGTGCTCTTTGCTAGTAGACAGTCTTTGGGTGTTGCGGTTGACCAATCCACTACATACATATTTTTACATCTATATCCTTGCGGCACAACTTCATTTGATTCATATCTTTGATTTGGCATATTCCCATGTTGAATCCAACATTGTAGCCATTGTCACAAAGTTGGTGATGCTTAGTAAATTGAAGTTGAGTCCTTCAACATATGCAACATCTGTGATCTCTAATCCATTTCTCTTGATGGATCCAATGCCTCTTATTTCACCAGGAGCTTCATTTCCTCCAAATATGACTTTTGCTCCTTTAACTTCCTTGAATTTTGACATTTTTCTTGTTTCTGTCATGTGCAGAGCGACCACTATCCGTATACCAGGTTCCTTGGCACTCATTTTATTCTTTGAACACGCAATCAAGGAAATTAAGTTTTAGGTACCCATACTTATGCAGGTCTGAGGGAGTTAAATTGTAAGATGATCCAACCAACTTATAGCCAAATGATTTGACTCTACAGGGGTTGCCATCTATCGATGCCATAATCACAATTAATCACGGCAAATTGCTTGGGGATTCTAGGTTCATCACAGTTTCTCTCTTTTGTCTGTATGCTGTATATGTGTTTTAGCAATTGCCTTTCTTGGGTAGTTGTGGTGACTTTGAGTGTGATGCTAGGTGCATAGGTGTCTTTGATGAAAGCTCTTATACTTTTGGAATGGCCTTTCTTTGAGTTCTTGGCCTTTGCCATTTGGGCTTATATTCCATAGGTCTATCTTTGATAGTTCACATTATTCCAATCGGCTTGGCTTGGATATTTTCTACCATTCCCATCATATGTATTTCTTTTATGGATTTTAAGGGATTTTTGGTAGCTCTGCTTCCTTTTTCTGAGTATTTTTACGTTAGGAGTTTCTTTGAGGAACTCATGAATCTCTTCTCAAATTGTCCTTTGACGGCTCACTCAATGTTGTTTTCCTTTTCCTTTGTAACCAAGGCCAGTTTGCTTGTTATTGTGCTTTGGAGTGAATGTGTGTGCAACATTTAGAGTTTTGGATTTTTCGGACTCTTCATGACTTGAAGATCCTTTTTCCAAAATTACTTTTGAGGTTTGACATAGCACGGAGGAATTAAATCTAAGCTTTGTCTTGTCTCCACATTCTCTTTGACTCATGATAAGATCATCCAATGATTTAGATGCCTTAGTGAATGAAGCAATAACATTCTTGAGGTCATTCTCCCTCTTTTCTATAAGCGACAATTTACGCCATTAATTTAGCATTCGACCTTTAAACTTTCATTCTCATCGGCTATTTGACTTAGAGTACTCGGCTCCTTAGTCGGCTTTGAGTTTTGACTTTTGAGTAGGCTGTTTTCCTTATTCAATAGTGTGTGTGAGGATTTAATGTATTCAAAATCTTTCATCATTTTGCCTAATGAATCATAAAGATCGAGTGGGTGATGAAGTGTGTGTGTCACGATCACTATCACTAGTGTCCGAGTTTGTTGAGTTAGATTGTACCTCATCTTCTTGGTCGGGTTGATCTTGTTCTTTGGCCATCAAGCGGATCGGGGCTTCTTGAGTCACTTGAGTAGTCGGCTTCAGCACTCTCTAAGAGTCATTGTCTCTCTTAACTTTTGTTTAAATCTCTGCGACCATCATTGCCTTTTTCCTTTCTTGTCTTCTTTCTCACGAAGACCTTCTTTTCTTCCTCATCCTGTATTTGTTGACTACGAGGATACGGACGATCAATGGCATAGTGACCTGGTTGTTGTGATTCAGCATAGATATTCAACCTTTTGATCGACTCTTTCCATTCTTGGATTATCATTACCCTTTGATACTCAACTTTTTGATAATCTGTTCTCTTGGTTGGCCTATCTTCCCTTGATTTGGAGGGAGGTAGTGTCTTCGGAAGATTCACCCTTTCCTCTCTTGTAGTTCTTATTGAAGAACTTGTTGAACCTCTTAACCATCGGGGCTATTTCTTACGGTCAATGACTTCTTTGACCTCGGCTCTCTTCCCATCTTTAACAATTAGAAGCGGCCGTTTTGGAGTACAATTTGTCTCTTCTGGTCTTTTCTTCTCGGCTCAAACTCGTAGGCTTTGAGGTGCGAGAATAACTTCATGGTTGGATGTCTTTGATAGGTCCATGGAATGTCTCGGTGCCATGACCTTCATTTCCCATTCACTAGAAGACTTTTTAGGATCTTCATACATATTTCCTTCTGTGTATATTCCTTTCCAAGTGCGAGACAGCTCATTTGTGATTTTACGTGAACCTGTCTAGTTGAAGTTCTCAAATTTACGTACAACCACCGATAATTTGTTTTCTTTGATTTGCTACGGCGTTCACAAATCAATGTCGACTTCCCCATTTCTTTAGCCGTTTTGCATGATTTGACTTTATTGAACATGGCTTTGTCGAGGTTTTGTAGAGGATGTCCTTGGCTACATTGTCGAGGTTATATCTTTTTCTGTCATCATTTGTCCACTCAATTCTTGGTTTTCAACCATGACTGGTGCAGGAGCAACATCTTCTTCTCCTTGTGCAACTCTTCGTACAAGCTGTGTTCACCTTTAAGATTTGCGAGAGGCCCATCTTCTATCATCTATCCACATCTCATACGAATTTTCCAATCATCAAATTCTTCGATAGTGAACATAGGGATGCGTGTCAAATTTGCTTCCATGATAATAACTTTTAATAATAAAAAGAGTTTTGAAGATTTAAGTACTAAAGCGGACTTTGAAAAGTTTAGAGATCTAGTTCGAGAACCGGTGCGGAGGGTTGAATGAACCAACCGCTCGATACCACTTGTAGGTCCCAAGGGGTGTAAGTGTAAGGTTTAGAAGGGGGTTGAATAAACCTTGCAAATTTTCGATTTAGTCCTTTTTAAATATTGAGTTGATACTACCGCAATTTGTGTCCTTGATGGACATTCAATTTAGTCACTCGGTAGAGTTAATCTCTCAACAAACTCAAGCGAGTTGTTGATGGAGTAACTCATGGTGGCTCTAAATTAACTCATTGTGGTTTTGTTTTTATTGGAAGACTTAACACCCTTAAGTTTGATTAAGTAAGAGTTTAGTGCTTGGCTTAGTACTTACAAGTTATTGAGTGGATAGCAAATTTATCGTGAGATATAAGCGATTAAAAATGCAAGAATTAAGGTGCTGAAAAGTAAATGACACGATAAAATTTTTATAGAGGTTCGAAGATGGGGTAATTCTTCTACTCCTCTCTTCTCCAACTCCTGGAGGAATCCACTAGGTAATGATCGGTTTACAAAGTGGTAACAGTCCGGATACAAGTCTTGATCACCACAGCTAACTTGATCCTTTGGGACTCGATGCAGAGACGCCTTGATCACTCGGTGGCTTCTCGTGCGACTCGAAACTTCTTCACAGGCGGTTTGCCTTGCAACTCTGACTCACTTGCTCAAGCTCTTTGGATTTGATCACGAAGCCCTCCAAAAGCTTAAGACTTGGTTCGACCTTGAACCTTCCTACAATCCTTCGTGGAATGTAGACCTCTAGTTTTTCGATATTTTCCTCTTCAACTCGATTGAAGTTATCTTTCCTTCACGGGTGAGTGTTGGATTGATGTTCTTCGTAATGTAGGCTTGAGGATTGAGAATGTTTTAGTTTTTCTAATATGCTTGTATATCTCACGTGTGTGTCATCTATTTCTTCTCAAACAAACTCCTTAGCCTTTTATAGTGAATTTTCAAAAATTTGCCCGTTGAAGAGATAGGCTTATTTTTGAAAGTCACTTTCGATCGTTGGCTTGTCTTGTTGCGAGTTCTTGGAATTGCCATTTCCTCGTATAAATTGTTCTTTCACCTTTTGAGTTCGACACGGTGTAGTGCTTCCCATTGGTTCATTCCTTTTGCAGCTTAAAATTTGAGCACTCAGAAAAAGTGGTATGGAGATATTACTTGTTTAAGTAATTCTCTTGATTTAAATCAACGGTTCTTTTCGATTATCTCGACTTGACGCATTTCCTTGCTTTCCCCAGGTGACTTAGAGTCGACTTCCAATCGATGGATGACTCTTCTGTCACTTCAACTTGAGATTTGGCTTTTCTTGAGTTGACTTGATGATGCTCCACTCAAAATTGTATCTCACCGCTTCTATAGTAGAGTTCCTGTCTACTCTTCTTTGCCATACTCACTGTCTCGCATGTGAGTCTTCCTTCAAGTCTTGATTGTCTTCTTGCATGTTAGGGCGTGGGCGACTTAACTCGGCTTGCGGCTTTATTTATTACAATGCATTTTACAACAAGAATTGGGGTGCCAACTTTCTATTCTAAGTTTTACATGGCATTCATCAAAATCTAAACAATAAAATTCCTAACAGGACTACACGACTCAGTCATAGGCTCCCACAGTTTGTGACCCTTGCCGATGAAGCTCACAGGGATGAGGCAAATAGAGTTGCATCATCACGGGCACAAACCTCACAAACCATCCCATATATGAGTGATGATGCCTTTCAAAGAAGATATTTCCTTTCACGCCCGATCCTACTAGATTTGGAAAAAGAGACCCATTTGTTGAACAACAAAAATCCTTTGTGAGAGAAGATCAATCGTCCCCACACACCATTGTTCCGGTAGGTTCAACTTTGTTTGAAGAGTGGCACATGGGTGAATCAAGTGAGACAAGGGAGTTTCATGAGATCTTCAAGAAGATTTGTGAAGATTGAACGACATCGAGGCCTCCCTCGACTTAAGGCCCCGGACAACGGGGATACTACCCTCACGGCGAGACTTGAGAGGGATAGTGGTGCGGATCCGAGAATGGTCCCAGCGGCAATCGCCATGCGACTCGAACAAATTCATTATTTCAAAGCACTATAAGGCGGAATGCTCGTCTTGATGGTGACAATGCGATCTCAAGCAAGGATCTTTGGCGTACATCGAAAGATTACATGAGTCTCACAAAATAGAAATGGAGTTCTTTGCAAGAATTCCAAAGAAAACAAATTCTACGCCTTGAGAACACAATTAATGACAAATTCAGCCTACTCATGGCTGAAATGAAGTTAGTGGTAGTCGAGTCCAAGGCAACTCGCTCGAGAAATTCGGACGACTTATCTTTGCAACGTGACTCAAACAAACTTCCGCTCTCGAGAGACTCGATTTCATGCTTGAAGGCATGTTCCACTGGATCCCTCTCTCCTTTGATGATGCCAAAAAGGGGAAAATGAGTCCCTAAGAAATTGAAAGAAAAGAAGTTGAAGGAATCTGCAGGTGAGAACATTTTAGCTAAGACGAAGGGAAAACCAATCGAAAGGGAACGTTCGAAAGATCTTACGTTAATGATAGTTGAAACCCCTCGGCGGTCAAATTGCCTCCATCTTGAGCACTTTCTTGTGCCAATGTCGGAGAAAAGATGAATTATCGAAGCGGGGGATTGAGGAGTTCGACAAAAAGATGAATGCTGCAACGAAGAAGTGATGAAATAGTATGGTGGAATTCGGCAAGGAAAGACCAAGATGTTGCACGATAATGGATCCGAGCCTAGATCGGTTGAAGAATTGAAAACGCTCGAATCAAGAAGGCTATTTTCGGGAATGTCACTAGCCCAAGCACAGGATGTGTACTAAGAGAGGGTCTTGCGTTGTGCGAAGAAGCGAGAAAAAGCAATGAGACCACCGGCGACCACTCAACCGGTAAGCGGGAAGACTCATGTATAGTATACACCCGGAGGAGGAGGAAGAAGTGGTGGTGGAAGAGGTTTTCGACCTCAACCACAACCCAAAAATCTTGGGTAGGATATGATCAAGTGGCAAACCTGGAAGTGGCAAGAAAGAATGTCAAGGCGATAAGAAGACGGAAGAGGAGAACGGGAGGCAAAGCGGAGCAATGGCTCGAGAGGAAGCGAAGGGATGAAGCTTCCAAACGAGCCTATGAAAAGAAGAAGAAAAGTCAAGAAGAATAAAGAAAAGGAAGAGAGGCGATGACTTGACAGAGTGAAGAAGAAAGAAGGAGGCGTGAAGAAGGCAATCAAGTGTTCTTTGCGAACTCTTCTGTATATTACTTATGTAAATACATTTTTGTAAGTCATCAATACATAGTGATATTCCTGTAATTTTTCACTTTGTATTTACTCTTGTATCTTAGCATAGATATGTGTTTTGTTTTGACAAGAATGCTATGATACTTTTTGTAAACAGACTATGTAAAGGACAAGAATGCTATGATCAATAAAGCGATCTGTTTAAGCATACATTCTTTATTCTTGCATTAATACGTATGTATCTTTGTTGTTTACATTTTGTTGAATGTTCTTATGTTTTGGCATCATCAAAAGGGGAAATTGTTGGGAAATTTATTTTATAGATTTGGATGGATTCCATGTAAAACTTAAACTAGAAAGTTGGTACCCCATTTTTTTGTAATTTGCATTGTAATAGATAGTGCTGGAAAAGCTGAGTCCAGTTAGCTACGCCTGGAAATACAAGAAGTTAATCAAGATGAGTGAAGACTCCACTACGAGACAATGAGTATGGCTAAGAAGGGAAGTCAAGAACTCAACTGAAGATGTATCAGCTGTGAATCAGATATGTGAAGAGCCAGTCAAGTCAACTCAAGAAGCCAAGTCTCAAGTTGAAGTGCGTAGGTCCCAAGGGTGTGAGTAAAATTTAGGAGGGGGTTGAATAAACCTTACCAACTTTTCGAATTTAGTCCTTTTAAAATATTACGAGTTAAAGACACGGTATGTCCTTGATGGACGGCTAAGTTAGTTAACCAAACAGAGTTAGCCACTCAGCGAGACTCCTCTCTTCTCCAACTCCTGGAGGAATCCACTAAGTATTGATCGAGTCTGAGTGGTTATCGGTCCGGATACAAGTCTTGATCACATAGTGAATTGATCCTTTGGGACTCGATCTGGAGATGCCTTGGTCACACGGTGGCTTCTCGTGCGACTCGAACTTCTTCACGGGACCATTTGCCTTGCTACTACAACTCACTTGCTCAAGCTTCTTGGATTTGATCACGAAGCCCTCCAATAACTTGAGACTGTTCGACCTTGAACCTTTCTACGATTATCCTTAGAATGTAGACCCTTTTGATTCTTCAAAAGTTTCTCTTCAACATTTGAAGTTGTCTTTCCTTCACGACTTGGTGTTGGATCGATTTCCTTGAAGTTTAGGCTTGAGGATTTGCTTGAATAACTTGAGAATATTTTTGCGAGTTCGACTCTAATAATAGCTTGAATGTTTGTGGTTCGGGTAACCTCCTCTCAAAGTGATTCCTCGGCCTTTTATAGTGAACTTTCAAAAAATCTGCCCGTTGAAGATATAGGCTGATTTTAAAAGTCACTTGTGTTCGTTGGCTTGTCTTGTTGCGATCCTTGATATTGACATTTCTTCGTATTAAATGAACATTGACTTTTGATCGACACAAGGTGCGATGCTTCCCATTGGTATATTCCTTTTGCACGCTTAAAATTTGAGCACTTTAAGACATTTCGGCATGGAAGTATTACTTGTTTAGGTAATATTCTTGACTTACGTACCGGATTCTTTTGATTGTCTTGACTTGATTTGCAGTTCCTTAACTTCCCGGTGACTTGAGTCGGCTCCCAATCATTTGATGACTCATCATCACTTTAACTTGAGACTTGGCTATCTTAAGTTGACTTGATGACACTTCACACAGTTGTATCATAGCTGATACTCCTTGATCGAGTTCTTGTCTTTTCCTCCTTCCCATACTCAGTGCTTCACAGCGAGTCTTCATCCCATTCCTTCATTGACTTCTTGTATATCCGGGCATAGGACTTGACTCGGCTCGTACATCCCTATCTATTACAATACAAATTACAAAGAAAATGGGGTGCCAACTTTCTAGTCTAAGCTTTACATGGCATTCATCAAAATCTATTAAACAAATTTCCCCCTTTTTGATGATGCCAAAACTTAAAACATACAAACAAGATGTGCATAGCAAAGATCCGTCAGACAATGTAGAAACAGAGAAATGTATGCGTAAAATCAATCTATTTATTGATCATAACATTCTTGTCCTTTACATTGTTTACAAAGTGTATCGAGCAACATGGTATTCTATATATAAGCAAAAATATAGAAATTGCATAACTTTTATTCATCATACAAAAGACTTACATACAAATGCATTTACAATAGTAAAATACATGAAGGGTGGACATCAACACTTCATCACCTTCGTTGCCTACTTCTTTCCTCTTGACTATGTCGTCTTACGGTCTCTTTCTCTTCTTTTCTTCTTGATTTGCTTTCTTTTTTTTCGTAGGCTCTTCTCGGTAGCTTCGTCTTTTCTCTTTCTTTCTTGTCTTTCTTCCCACAAATGAGTTTGTCTTTTATTTTCTTCTTCAATCCTTTTTACATATTCAAGCATTCTTCCCTGGCCACTTCCATATTGGCTACTTCGTCATACCCAATAATAGATCCTCATTTCTTCCCTGGATCAATGTATTCGATGTTTTTGGGTAGAGGCCTGGGTTTGAAACCTCTTCCTCCACTGTTTCTACCTCTTCCTCTCGGGTGTGTATTATCTTTGGGGCCTTCTTCTTTCTAGTAGAGTAACCACGAGAAGGCGCTAGAGTCTCTGCTGTCGGCTTCTTCGCACGGCAGAGCCCTTTTTCCCAATACAAGTCCCAGGCTTGGGCCATGGTCATGCCTTCGACGTATCCCTCGATGCGAGCATTTTGAATTCATCAATCGATCTAGGCTCGATGCACGTGCCTCAAATGGCTTCGTGTGTCTCTTCTGTAGGAATGCCTCCATATTGTTTCAATATGTCCATCGCCGAGGCATCCATTTTTCTTTTTCAACCACCTTCATCTCTGCTTCTACTATTTTCCTCCTCTCGGACATGGGCACAAAGCAGTGTTGGAGAGGCGAGTCGGCTGGAAGTTTGTTGATAATGTCACCGTGACAAGTCCTTGTTGAGGGTTCTAGCAACCATTAAGGTCATATCCTTGAACCTCCCCCTCAACGGATTTTCCCTTATCTTTCTTACCTCTTGGTCTTGTTTTCTTACGCTTCTCAACAAGGCGTCCTTCTTCTCGGATCGATCCTTTCAACGTCTTTAGGTATTCCTCTTCCCCTTTTTGGCATCTTCAAAAGAGAGAGGAACCCCGTGAAACATGCCGACAAGCATGAAATCGAGGCGGTGATAGGCTGAGTTACGCTTGCATTCTGTGTGGAGTATCTTGCTTGAAATTCGAAAGAGTCGCTTTTGATTAATCACCAACTTCATTTCAACCATAAGAAGGCTGAATTTTTCATTCATATTTTCCTCTACGCCGCTTGAGAAGTTCTTTTCGATGAAATTCTCGCAAAGCAATTCCATTTCGATGGTATGAGAGGCATGCATTCTATCAATGTTTTCATGCATCCTCTTCTTCATGTCGACATTATCGGCGCTCCCGGATCAACATTTTATTGTACAATGCTTTGAAGTATCAAACCATTCCACACGCATTATCTGTTGTTGTTGCCACCATTCCCGGATTAGACCACTATTCCACGCAGACGGTCGGTATGTAAGGTTTGCATCTTTGTTGTCGGCCGCATATCCAATGAGGCCTGGTGCCTTTCCATCTTCTCAATCTCTGCAAATATTGCCTTGAAGACTTCTCGAACCTCAACTGTCACCTCTGTCTCACCGGCGACCAAGCAACCTCAAAATCAAAATCTGTTTGGGACGATGGTATACGTGGGAATAATGGATCGGAGTTTGTGGAAACGTCGTTGATCTCTAGGCCGATTCTTCATCATGATCGAGGCGACTCTAGTGAGAAAGGGAACGTTTGTTCGGGCGCATCATCACGTACATAGGGAATGTGCTCAATGGTGACTTGTGGCCGTGATGTGCCTAGTTGAGTTGAATCTGTGCGGCGTTGGGAGCGTCTTGCGCGATTGAATGTGATTCACTGGGTTGTTGTGGTATGGACCCAGTGGTGAAACTCATTGTCTCAGCAACCGTCGGTCTCATTGGTTTTCCATTTGAGTTATGCGGTCCTCGGCGGTATCGGTGGTGTCATCGGACGATGATGAGACTTGAAGGGTGGCTCATCATCAAAAGTGAATGTTTGATGAGTATCCTTGAGATCGACTTAATCGTGCTTGGAAGAACATCCTCAATGAGTCTTTTGGATTTTCAACAGGGGATGACTCAACTTCATCTTCACCTTCGGATCCCGGAAAAGTTATGTCGGGGTTATCTTAGGATTCATGAAGGGTACTTATCTCCTTCACGGATGCATCAATGATAACGGGAGGAATGTTACGTGTGTATGCGCTCTCTACCCTGGGAAGTCTCAACCTCCCGTAGGCCTTCATTACCTCCTGCCGGTCTCAACTACGGCCAAGGCCTTGGACATTCCTTCGATAGACTCAAGCTGTCTTGGGTCTTCTACGATGGCATCCATAGGAGTCTCAACTCCGTGGATTGCACTTTCATTGCCAGTGTTAAATCCCGGGCGGATCAATCCTCGTGCCTCGACATCAGCATCGGCATCCATCCTCGGCTGCGAGCGGTTGGCACCAGTGAGGCCGGACTCAATTGTCCGAGCTTCTTCGGTGACAACTTGTTGTGTTTCTATTTCTTGTTCCTTCTCCACTTTGCCTCCGAGATTCATGGTGGAGTTATGCAAAGCAACCTCAGACCTAGGCTGCCGATGGATGGAGTTTCCCCCTCGGTGGCACACCACCAGTGACATGGATTGGGGTCACTCTTCTCCAAACTCCCGGCTGTTTCTGGATTTGTTCGACCATTGGGGCGGTGGTAAGACACCTTCAATAAGGTTAGCTCGACATGGGTCCCCGGGTTCCCGGTTTCATCGCCATGTCCCTAGATCCATCCTGAGTTAGTTGGGAAGTGGTTGCGGCAATAATGACAATTTGGTGCACCATTCCCAATGGATCAATTTCGGTGAGATTTGGAAGACTCTCCTAGTCCTTCCATCACTACATTACTCATCGACATCCTGGATTCCCGCATGGCTTGCTTTGTGTTTCTAGCTCTTACCTCGCGGCCCGAGGGTCCGATTCCTCATCACTTCACGAGAGAACATCGAGGTGGGGATGAGTGTGCTCGATGGTTCTAGTGAAGGGGCGATGTTGGCCTTCTCTCACGAGCTTGACCTCTTAACCTTTCCTTCTCTCCTTCTCTTTGAAGATATTCAAGATATCTATGCGATTCTCTTCGTCCGATTACTGGACCCGCGTAGTCAATCAGGAAATTCATCAATTCTTCCTCTTCTTCAATAAATTCAGGTCTTTGGAACTATTCCTTGAGCGACTCGGCTTCCACTTCCTCCATTCTCGCAGGCGATTTTGGATGTCTAGATATGGTGGAGATAGCATGACCACATCATCGTCATCATCTTCCTGCGATACCTCTTTCTCGGGAATGGAGGGTAGCGAGCTTGCCGCTCTTCACCCTCGGCCCTCGTCTGTCGTGGCGAAGACACGGCCACATCAGCGGGAGACTTAGTTGTCTCAACATTACTTGCTCCTTAGATGTTACTGTCCCACACTGGGTCTTGACTTGCCTCTGCTGATCGGCCTCACCCAGGACTTGGCGGTTTCATCAATGATCTCTGGAGACTCTACTTCTCCAAATTTGTTTGATGATCTGTTCGGCTAAGTGGCGGACTCATTTTGTTTTCTCAAGCTCGAACTCTTGAAGATTCTTCTTCTTTTTTTGGTTTTCACTAGAGGAGCGTGCGGTTCTACTTCCTACGGTTCCTCGACGGTAAAGGCCTTTGAGGTTGCCTTGGAGGCGGTGGCTTCCTCGACTTGGCGTCCTCTTCTTCTTCATTCTGGAGAAGGTACTAAGGATTCCTTCTCCATCTGCGGCTGCAGGGCGGGAGACCTGGCTGCGGTGGTAGGTGACTTCGGCTGCGGGGAAGGTGCGGTTTTCTTCTTTCTTTGCTGGGCGTGATCTTCTTTCCAGTGCGGGCGCTTTCTTCTTAGGAGGAGACAACGATTGTTTCCTCGAGGGTCAGTTGATTCCCCTCACTAGTATCCGCTCTCTTGGCATAAGCTCTCTTACGAGCTCCCGAGAGATTTGATGGGAACATCTTCTTGTTGACATGGAACGCCTTTCCATGTCGGAGTGGAACACCCTTCACCTCCATCATTGCCATAACAAGGCCATACCCCAAGGATCCTCCAAATGATCCGTCGTCCTTGAAAGGACTTATTTCCAACGATTCTGGCGATGCATTTGTAGGCGAATTCTGCCAGGTTACTTTCTTCTCCTCCATGATCGTAGCCATCACGATCGGCTTGTTTTGGATAGGCGATTAAAGCTTCCAAATTTTATGTCTACACACTTGGCAACAATGTCCAATAGCTTATGATAATCTTCCTTCAACAACTTTATATCACCAGAGACAACCTTCGCGCCACAGATCGGTTCGGCCACTTCCTTCCATGCGGCAGACGGTTTACATCGACTTGAATATTTCCGGTACTCCTTCCGACGGCGAAAGCAATGCTCTGCTAGATCCTCGCGTGATCGTAAACTCCTTTCCGTGAACAGAGGACTTGATGCCCTCATCATGAACTTCAGCGTTCACGTGAACTGCGCGACCTCTTCAACGTAGGTCATCTAAAACTCCATTGTTAGAAAGGGTTTGATCCGGACTTTTCGATTTTATCGGCTATCTTCTTCACGAGGTTTCATCGAACCTGTTTGATCATCCATTCGAAATCCACGTTGGAACCGGTGTGGATTTGCTTTCCCAACTTAGTGAAATCATAAGTAGTTGCCATTTTGGAGTTTATACCGAATGAAAACTTAGAAATTTGCCTTGAAGATTGATAGGGTTTTGAGAGAAAAATACTTTCTTTGCTTTTGGAGAGATGAACAGTTTGAGTAATGTGAGAGAGAAAACGGATGAAATGGTATATGTATGGGTTATGAAAGGGCGTGCATACGGTTTTGAAATTTGATCAAGATCAACGGCTCAGTTTAGCACGCCGATTAGCATTTAATTGTTCGCATTTAATGCGGCAGCATTTATATCCAATCATATGCTTTGTCGTGCGATTTTTTCTTGTACTGTCATTATTATCTTTGACATCATCCTTAAAACATTCCCGCTTATTAAAAACATTGCGTTTTTGTCACTTAGCTCATAAATGACTCGAAACTTACTTCTTAGCTGATTCAATTCTTCTTCTCTCTTTTCACATAGGTACTCAGCTGTCAGCTAACTCGATGCAGCTGATTTTCCGATATGGTGATTCACTTAGCTGATTCACGAGCTCAGCTCTATTTTCATCTTTTCTTGTCTCATCTCTTCTCCTCGAGTCTTCTGGGTGTTATCTCAGCTCAATTAACCCTAGCTCATGCTTGAGTTCTTCAAATCTTGATTCACATAATGGCTTTGTGAATATGTCATAATGCTTTTTTATCGGTTGAGATGTATTCTAAAGTGATGTCCTTCTTTTCAACATGGTCTCTTATGAAATGATATCTGACATCAATGTGCTTTGTTCTAGAATGCAGCACAGGATTTTGAGTGATTGAAATAGCACTTGTGTTATCACACATGATTGGAATCTCTTTTTCTTCAATATCATAGTCTCTCAGCTGTTGTCTCATCCATAAGACTTGGGCACAACAGCTGCCCGCAGCTATGTACTCAGCTTCAGCTGTGGATGTGGCTATTGAATTTTGCTTCTTGCTAAACCAGGAAACCAATCTGTTTCCAAGCATTTGACATGTACCTGAAGTACTTTTCCTGTCAACTCTACATCCAGCATAGTCAGAGTCTGAATAACCAATAAGCTTGAATCCTCCTTCCTTTGGATACCATAAGCCGACTTCCTGGCATCCCTTCAAATATCTTAGGATTCTCTTAGCTGCAGTCATATGGCTTTCTTTTGGTGCAGATTGAAATCTTGCACATACACCTACTGCAAAGGTGATGTCCGCCCGCTTCTTTGTTAAATAAAGCAATGATCCAATAAGTGCTCTGTATCTTGTTTGATCCACAGGCTTGCCATCTGCATCCATATCCATCTTGACTGATGTATTCATTGGTATTTTTACAGAAGATTTCTCTTCCATACCAAATTTCTTCATTAAATCTCTGGTATACTTTGTTTGACTTATAAAGGTTCCATCCTTCAGCTGTTTAACTTGAAGTCCTAGGAAGAATATCAGCTCTCCCATCATGCTCATTTCAAATTTGCCTTGCATGAGGTTTGAGAACTTATCACACAGGCTCTTTGTTTGTGGATCCAAAAATAATGTCATCCACATATATTTGGACAAGATATACTCTCTCCATCTTGAATTCTCAAGAGTGTTCTATCCACTTTGCCTTTGGTGAATCCATTATCTGTCGAGAAATTGAGATAATGTATCATACCATGCTCTAGTGCTGTTTCAATCCATATAAGGCTTTCTTGAGCTTGTACACCTTATCTCCAATGGTCTTCTACTCAAATCCTGGAGGTTGTTCAACATAGACTTCTTCTTCCAATAATCCATTCAAGAATGCACTTTTCACATCTATTTGATATAGAATGAAGTTCTTGTGTGCGGCAGCATAGGCAAGAAACATCCTTATTGCTTCTAATCTTGCAACAGGAGCAAATGTTTCATCAAAATCTATACCTTCATCTTGGCAATACCCTTTGGCTACCAATCTTGCTTTGTTTTTACCACAGAACCTTCCTCATTCATCTTGTTTACGAAAACCCATTTTGTGCCAATAACATTTTGATGAGTTGGTCTTTGCACCAGATTCCCATACTTTGTTCCTTTCAAATTGATTCACTCTTTCTGCATGGTGCGAATCAATGTGTGTCATCCAATGCTTGGGACACATCTTTTGGCTCTATTTGGGAAATAAAACAAGTGAACATTGCTTCTTGTTGAGCTCGGATCTGGTTCTTACACCATCTCTTACATCTCCAATGTGTGTCATCCAATGCTTGGGACACATCTTTTGGCTCTATTTGGGAAATAAAACAAGTGAACATTGCTTCTTGTTGAGCTCGATCTGGTTCTTACACCATCTCTTACATCTCACATCGGGTTGGAGTAAGTTAGGCTGGTTCGATCATCTTGCTTTTGTGTTATCTTGAGCGCTCTATCATCATCACTTAGCTGCATTTTCCGATTGTCTTTGAGATTCAAATATCTCATCTTCACCTTGATTAATTACTCGAGCTTCAGCTTCAACATAAGGACTCTTACGCATAGTTGGCCGATTTAGCTTATCGGCTAACTCCTCAATGTCTTCTCCATTTACATTGGGTTCATCAAACACCACATGGATAGACTCATAGGTCCCAAGGGGTGTGAGTGTAAGGTTTAGAAGGGGGGTTGAATAAACCTTACCAAATTTTCGATTTAGTCCTTTTAAAAGTTCATAGTTGATACTACGGTTGTGTCCTAGGTGGACAACCAATTTAGTTAATCGAAGAGTTAGTCACTCAAATGCTGACTCGAGTGAAATTTGATAGAATAACTCACCGTTAAGACCGAATTAGCTCAACTGTGGTTTGTTTTTTTGGAGAAGACTTAACACCCTTAAGTTTGATTTAGTAGAGATTTAAAGCTTGATTTAGTACTTAGAAATTATCTAATGGATAGCAAATATGTCGTGAGAATTAAGCAAATATGATGCGGGCATTAAAGTCTTTGAAATGTAAATGACACGATAAGTTTTTATTGAGGTTCGAAGATGGGGTAATTCTTCTACTCCTCTCTTCTCCAACTCCTGGAGGAATCCACTAGGTATTGATCGATATACAAAGTGGTAACAGTCCGGATACAAGTCTTGATCACACAAACACTTGATCCTTTGGGACTCGATGCTGAGACGCCTTGATCACTCACCGGTTCTTCTCGTGCGACTACCCCACTTGCTCAAGCTCTTTGGATTTGATCACGAAGCCCTCCAAAAGCTCAAGACTTGGTTCAACCTTGAACCTTCCTACAATCCTTCGTGGAATGTAGACCCCTTGATTCTTGATAATTTCCTCTTCAACTGATTGAAGTTATCTTTCCTTCACGGGTGAGTGTTGGATTGATGTTCTTCGTAGTGTAGGCTTGAGGATTGAGCGTTTAATAACTTGAGAATTTTTCAGTTACACAAATGTTTCTTTCTTGCTTGTATGGTCAAGGTAACCTTCGTAATCTCACGTAATTTTTCTCGAGTTATTCCTCGGCCATTTATAGTGATCTTTCAAAAATCGCCCGTTGAAGAGATAGGCTTATTTTTGAAAGTCACTTGTGGTCGTTGGCTTGTCTTGTTGCGATCCTTGGAATTGCCATTTCCTCGTATGAATTGTTCTTGACTTTTTCGTAGAGTTCGACAACTTTGTGTAGTGCTTCCCATTGGTTTATTCCTTTTGCACGCTTTCTCGTCTGTGCACTTCGAGAAAGGTAGCATGGAGATATTACTTGTTTAAGTAATTCTCTTGATTTTTGTGCAACGAATCTTTTTCGATTATCTCGACTTATTGCATTTCCTTGTTTTCCCCAGGTGACTTAAGTCGGGTTTCAATCATTAGATGACTCTTCTCTCACTTCAACTTGAGACTTGGCTTATCTTGAGTTGACTTGACTGATACTCCACTCGATTGCATCTCGGATGCTCCTTCTGTCGAGTTCCGTCTTCTCTTCTTTGCCATACTCACCGTCTTGCAGCGAGTCTTCCTTCTAGTCTTGATTGTCTTCTTGCATGTTTGGGCATAGCTAACTTAACTCGAACTTGACCAGCCCTAATTATTACAATGCGAAGATATACAACAAAAATTGGGGTGCCAACTTCCTATTCTAAGTTTTACATGGCATTCATCAAAATCTAAACAATAAATTTCCCAACAATTTCCCCTTTTTGATGATGCCAAAACTTAAAACATTCAACATATAAATAGCAAAGATACATGCGGATAGTGCATTCACATAGATTGTATGCGTAGAATCAATCCTTTTATTGATCATAACATTCTTGTTCTTTTTTTACTGAATCAAGCTGTTTACAAGGTGTATCGAGCAAACATTTGTCTATACAAAAATAAAGAATTCTGACTTTATTGCGGAAGACTTACATAGTATGTATTTACATAGTAAAATACATGAAGGGTGGAACAAAAGAACACTTCATCTCCTTCATCGCCTCCTTCTTTCATCTTCCTCGATTCTGTCATCTTACGGTCTTCTTCTCTTTTTCTCATCTCCAGCCCCTTCTTCTTCTTTTCATATGCTTTCCAGGCGACTTCATCTCTTCTTAATCTCTCTTGTCTTTCCTCCCATAGCTGAGTTTGTCTCTTATTTTCTTCTTCTATTCTTTTCGCATACTCGGCATTGCTTTTAGCCACTTGCAAATTGGCTACTTGGTCAAGACCAGCCCAAGTAGATCCCTCATTTCTTGCACGGATCTACGTGCTCTATGTTTTTGGGGCGGAGGCCTGGGTGCGAAACCTCTTCCTCCACCACACGCTTCTTCCTCTACCTCTGGGCATGTATTGTACTAGGGTCTTCTTCTTTCACCAGTGACCAACGAGTGACCAGAGTGACTTCTTAGGTAGTCTGCGCTGTCGTCGCTTCTTCACATAACGTGAGACCCTTTTCCCGATACAAGTCCCAAGCTTGAGCCATAGACATGTTTGCAAAGTATCCTTGGATGCGAGCATTTTAAATTCATCAACGATTGTGGCTCGGTCCCGACATCCGAGATGGCATAAGTGTCTCATCTCTCTTGGAATGCCTCCATGTTGTTTCAAGATGTTCATAACTCGGGCATCCATTCTTCCTTCCACTTCCTCCATCCTGCTTCAATTGTCTTTCTCTTTTGACCATAGATATAGCAGAGTGTTGGAGTGGCGAGTCATTCGGAGTTTTCTTGATAATATCACCGTGACAAGACCTTGTTGGGGGTTTGTGCAATCATCAAGGTCACATCTTTCGATCCTTCCCCCTCAACGGACTTTCTTTTTTTTTGTTTTGACACTTCCTCATCTTGTCTTTCCCTTCACAAATGCTTCTTCATCATTCCGACCGGATCTCTTTAGCGCTTTAAAGTATTCCTCTTCCCCCTTTTTGGCATCATCAAGGAGAGAGGAACACTGAAACATCTCTGGGCAAGCGGAAGTCGAGCTGGCGATAGCCAAGTTACGCCTCGAGTCTCTTTGCGGTGTATGCGGCACGAAATTCGGAGCGAGTAGCGTTGGACTCTCTTGAAATTAGCTTCATCTCGGCCATGAGAAGGTGAATTTTCTATCCATGTTTTCTTCCATACGCCGGAGATCACTCTTATTTTGCTCACGCAGCTGACTTTATCTCGGCGAGTGTGAGCTTCATGCATGTGCTCAATGTGTTCTCTCAATTTCGTTTTTGCATCGGCATTCTCGGCTCTCCATACCAGACTTGTTGAACAATGTTAAAATATCTAGCTTGTTCCACACGCATTGTTTCTTCTTTGTTGCCACCATTCCCGATTCTAACTGTTATGCCTCTCAAGTCGGCGTAAGGTTGGCATCTCTGTTATCGATCTCATGTCCATAGAGGCACGGTGCCTCTCCATCCGTTCAATTTTAGCAAATAATGCTTTGAACACCTCCCGAACTTCATTTGTTTCTTCGTTGCGGTGACGGCCATGCGGCGTCAAAGTCATAGTTAGGCGGAACGATGGTGTCGGATGGAAGGACGAGGATGCAGTGCGTGGAAGTGCGCGAGATCGTTCTCGGACTCGTCGGGAGGTCGGGTACCTCTAGAGAGAAAGGAAATGATTCTACAAAGGAATCATCACGGCCAACCGGGATTTGTTCAATGATGAGAGGTGCGCGTGAAGTTCCTTTTGGAGTCGAATCTGCTGCGGCTTGGGGAGCTGCGCGATGGACTCTGTTTGGTGGGTCTGTTGTGAAGTGGACCTAGCTTGCTTGAGCCTCACTTTGTCTCAACAGCCGTTGGTCTCGGTGGTTTCTCCAATTAGTGGAGTGGTCCTCGGCCTTATCGAAACGTCATCGGACGATGATGAGATTTCCATTGGTGGCTCATCATCAAAATTGAAAGTTTGACGAGTAGTCTTGAGATCGAGACTTGCTCGTCTTTGGGAACATCCTCGGTGAGTCTTTTGGATGCACACGGGGGATGACTCGGCTTCTTTCGTGCGTAAGCCGATCCCGAGAAAGGTTACATCGGGATTGTCCGGGAATCATGAGGCGCGCTTATCTCCTTTTTCGGATGGATCAATGATAGCGGGAGGGATGTTCTCTGCTTGACTTCTTTACCCAGGAAGTCTCAACCTCCCGTGGGCCTTCATTACCTCTGTAGTCTCAAGCTGCGCGAGGCCTTGGACGTCCCTTTCGACGATGTCAGGTGTCTTAGGGTCTTCGTATTGGCATCCATTAGAGTCTCAACCCCATGGATTGCACTTTCATTGCCAGTGTGAACTCCCGGGGATGTTCCGTCCCGTGCCTCGACTACATCGGCGGCGTCATTAGCCTTGAGCAATGGCACCTCACCGAGGCAGTCTCAATCGTATGAGCTTCGTTGATGGCAACTTGCTTGTGTATTTTGTGTTTGTACCTTCTCCACTTCGCCTCCTAAATTCGTTGTGGAGTCATCTGCAAACATCCTCCGGCCTTCTGGCTGCAGTGGAGGGAGTTTTCCCCCTCGGTGGCGCACCGAGTGACTTGGAATGGGGTCACTCGTCTCCAAACTCCCGGCTGTTTCTGAGTGTTCAGCCGTTAGTTGGGGCGGTGGTAAGACACCTTCATTAGGGGTTGGCTCAACGGGGTCCCTACTAACTCGGTTTCATCGCCAATTCCTTAATTCCTTCTTCCGAGTGAGTGGGGAAGTGGTGGCGGAACAACGGTGGCGATTTGCTTTGCTACTCCCCCATTGGATCGATTTCAGTTGTGTTTTGGAGGACTCTCCTGGTCCCTCCATCATGCTCTTCTCATGAAGAATCACTGGATTCATGCATTGCTTGCTGCATTTGAAACTCTTACGTGGCGGCGAAGGGGTCCAGATCCTCATCACTTTCGATAGAATGTCGAAGTGAGGATGCGTATGTTCTGTGGTGCCGAGAGAGGCGAGATCTGGCCTTCTCTCTTGCCTCGGCTTTCTCTGCCGTCTCTCCTTCTCCTTATCCTTGAAGATCTGCGGGATATACATGCGATTTTTCTTCATCGATCTTTGAGATCACGAGAGGTCGAGTCGAGGAAGTTCACAATTCCTCTTCTTCTTCGATAAACTCGGGCCGTTGGGCCGATCCCTGGATCGACTCAATTTCCACTTCCTCCACTCTCGCATGACGATTTTGGATGTGCGGGTAAGGTGGGGATAGGATCATCACATCACTATCATCTCTATCGGCTTTCTCTTGTGTCGCAATCGCGAACTACAATCGTGTCTTTAGTTTGCCTCTGTGACGCCTTGAGCAGACTTAGCCGTTTCATCAATTATATCACGGGGACTCTACTTCTTGGCGATTTAGCGGTATTTGCTCGGTGAGTGGGTGACTCGGCCGGTTTCTCAAGCTCGGATCGCTTGATGATTCTTCGTCGTCTCTTAGTTCGCACCGTGGGACTTAAGTTCGAAGAGAGTTTCGTTCGAGTCTTGGGCGGTGGGGGCGTCTTTGGTGTTTTCTTACGAGGAGCGAGCCGTCTTGGCTTTTCGGTTCTCCTTTTTTGACGATCGGAGAAGGTAGTTGAGAGTCCTTCTCGACCCTATGCTGGGGGCGGGAGATACGAGCTGCGGGGCGGGTGACTTCGGTGCGAGGGCGGGAAGCGGGTTTGTTTTTCTTTCTTTGCGGGAGCAGATCTTTCTTACTTGTTGTAGGGGGCGCTAGATTCTCTTAAGCGAGCTGCGAGGGCAGCTTTCTTCTTTGGTGGAGAGGAAATAGCCGATTTGTATCTTGGTCACCGATTCCCCCTCACTCGTGTTAGCTCTCTTGGTGTAGGCTCTCTTACATGCGCCGGAGAGGTTTGATCTGAACATCCTCTTGTTTACATGGAACGCCTTTCCATGTCTAAGAGGACTCCTTTCACCTCCATCACCGCCAATCACAAGGCCATATCCTGGGATCCTCCAAATGCACCATCTTCCTTGAAGGATTTGTTCCCTACATTCAGCGAGAGTCCGTTGTAGACAAACTCAGCCCATTTATTTTCTTTTCTTCAATGATCGCGGCCATTCACGATCAACTTTGCTTTTGGATTGGTCAAAGCCGCCAAATTTGATGTCTATGCATTTGGCAACTATGTCCAACATTTGTGGTAGTCCTCCTTCAGACCTCTTGTTTCTTTGTGTAAACTATTTTATCGGCATAGTCGGGCTTGGCTCTTCCTTCCAAGCGGCCCGGCCAGGTTTACATCAGGCATCGTTGATTTCGATGCTCCTTCCGTCGGTAGTGGCGGTGTTCACCAAATCCTTGGCGAGAGATGGTGAACTTCTTTCCATGAGCAGATGATTTTATCCCTTCATCGTGAATCTCGGCATTCACGTGAAGCGTGCGACCTCTTCCACATAGGTCATTGAGAACTCCATCGTCGAAATGGTTTCGGCCGGATTTTTCGATCTTTTCAGCGATTTTCTTTATGAGGCGTCATCGGACCCCTGTTTGACCATGCCCTCGAAATCCATGTCGACCACCCTGTGTGGATTTACTTTCCTAGCTTGACAAAATCATAGGTTGATGCCATTTTTCAGGATTTCACCTAAAAGAAACTTAGAAATTTGATTTGAATAAAGAGAGGGTTTTGAGAGAGTTTTGCCTTTGCTTCGAGATAGAAATGAACCGTTTTGGTGATATGTGAGAGAAAAAAAAGCAGACGAAAATGGGTTAAGTATGGTTTTACGAAAGGGCGTCGCGGGTGGTTTTTTTGAAATGTGATCGAAATCAACGGCTTAGATTTTGCACGCCGATTAGCATTTAATGTCTCGAATTTAATGCGGCACATTTATATCCAATCATAAGCTTGGTATGCGACTTTTTGTCTGTACACATCATCATTATCTTGGCGTCATTCTTAAAAACATTCCCGCTTAGTAAAAACGCATTGCGTTTTTGTCACTTTGCTCATAAATGACTCAACTTATCCCTTAGTTGATTTAACTCTTCGATCACGAGTTCTCTCGGTGACTCAAATTGTCGGCTAATTCGGTATAGTTGTCTCTCCAACATGGTGATTCATTTAGGCGATTTTGAGAATTGATCCTTTTCTATTTTTGTGTTCCATTTCTTTTCTTTGAGTCTTACGAGTGTTAGCTCACTCGATTAACCCTAACTCATTCTTGAGTTCTTCAAATCTGACTCACATAATGGTTTTGTGAATATGTCGATAACTGTTTATCGGTTGAGATATATTCAATATGATGTCCTTCTTTTCAACATGATCTCTTATGGAGTGATATCGACATCGATATGCTTTGTTCTTGAGTGCAACACGAGTTTTGAGTGATTGCAATTGCACTTGTGTTATCACACATGATTGGAATTTCCTTTTCTTCAACTTCATAGTCTCTCACCGCCTCATCCATAGGATTTGGGCACACGTGCCCCCTTGACTATGTGATTCCCTTCGTTTGTAGAGGTGGCTATTGAATTTTGCTTCTTGCTAAACCAGGAAATCAGCTGTTTCAAGCATTTGACATGTGCACGAGGTGCTTTTCTGTCAACTCGCATCCAAGCATAGTTAGAGTCTGAATAGCCAATTAGCTTGAATCCACCTTTGGATACCATAAGCCAACTTCTTGGCTTCCTTTCAAGTATCTCAAGATTCTCTTAGGCTATTTCTTTGTCATATGACTCTCTTTTGGAGCGATTGAAATCTAGCACATACACCTACAACAAAGGTGATGTCGGCACGCTATTTGTGAGATAGAGCAATGATCCAATAAGTGCTCTATATCTTGTTTGATCTACTGAGGCTTGCCATCTGCATCCATGTCCATTTTGGTGATGTATTCATTGGTATTTTCACGAAGACTTCTCCTCCATACCAAATTTATTCATTAAATCTCACGGTGTATTTTGTTTGACTTATGAAGGTTCCATCCTTGATTGTTTCACTTGGAGTCCAAGGAAGAATGTCGACTCTCCCATCATGCTCATTTCAAATTTGCTTTGCATGAGGTTTGAAAATTTTTCACATAGCTCTTTGTTTGTGGATCCAAAAATGATGTCATCCACATATATTTGAACAAGCGATATGCTCTTCTTGTCTTGAATTAAAAAAAGTGTTCTATCTACTTTTCCTTTTGTGAATCCATTCTCGGTTAGGAAGTGTGACAAAGTATCATACCATGCTCGGGTGCTGTTTCAATCCATACAGCTTTCTTGAGTTTGTATACCTTATCTCCAAGAGTCTTCGCTCAAATCCTGGAGGTTGTTCAACATACACTTCTTCTTCCAATAAACCATTTAGGAATGCACTTTTTTACATCCATCGATATACAATAAAATTCTTGTGAGTTTTTGGCAAGAAACATCCTTATAGCTTCCAATCTTGCTACAGGAGCAAATGTTTCATCAAAATCTATTCCTTCTTCTTGGCAATATCCTTTGGCTACTAGTCTAGCTTTGTTTCTTACCACAGGCCCTCATCGTTCATCTTGTTTACGAACACCCATTTAGTACCAATAACATTTTGATGGGTGGTCTTTGAACTAATTCCCATACTTTATTTCTTTCAAATTGATTGATTCTTCTTGCATAGCTAAATCCAATGCTTGTAACACATCTTTAGGCTCTATTTGCGAGATAAAGCATGTGAACATAGCTTCTTGTTGAGTTACGGATCTTGTTTTGACACCTTCTCTTATATTTCCAATGACAAATTAGTGGATGGTCTTTCACCATCTTACATCGAGGTTGAAGTAAGTTAGTTTGGATTCGATCGTCTAAGTTTACTTGTGTTGCTTTGATCGGCTCTCTGTAAATCACTTAGGCTGCAAATTTTCCAATTTTATGAGACTCGGCTATCTCATCTTCATCCGAGTTTATAATTCCAACATTGACTTGAAGATAGGGACTCTTCTCAGTATGGTTAGATGATTGACTTATCGGTGACTCTTCAATGTCTTCTCCATTTACATTTGGCTCATCGAATACCACATGAATGGATTCTTCTACAACCATAGTCCTTTTGTTGAGTACTCAGGCTTTGCTTTCGGTGAGTATCCCAAGATAGATAACATCGACTTTAGCATCGAAAGCCTTTAGATTGTCTTTGCCATTGTTATGGATGAAGCATTTACATCCAAATATTCTAAAATATGCAAAATTTGGTTTTCTCCTCAAATCTCATAGGAGTCTTTGTCACCGGTTGTCTGTTTTATCATACATCATGTTTTTTAGTGTAGGAAGTTTGTGTTAATTGCTTGACCAAAATCTTTTTGTAACCCCCGCTTGACTAACATGGTCCTTCTTTGCTTCTTTGAGAGTTCTATTCCTTCTTTCGCAACTCCATTCTGTTTGTGGAGTCCTTGCTGAGATAATTCATGACCAATGCCATTTTCAATGCAATATTGAGTTATTATACCATTGACAAACTCGTTCCTGCATCGATCTTATTTTGATAATGGTTTGGCTCTTCTCATTTTGAATCCTCTTCATCACCGTGTGGTAGTTTAGTATAGTTTCTTTCTTCTTACACATGAATATTGTCCATGTATATCTTGAGTAGTCATCTACTACCACCAAGGTATATTTCTTTCCACTTACGCTAGCAGTTCAACGTGACCAAATAGATCCATATGTAGTAGGTGCAATATCATTGTTGAAGTGGGCATGTCTTTTCTTTGAATGATGATTTGATTTGTTTTCCTTCGACATCGTCACATATATTCTCCTTCTTGTATCTTTGGTGGAAGTCCTTCCACAAGATTACTTCGCAAGCTTGTTGATCGTTTTGAAATTTAGGTGACTCGAGCTTTTTGTGCCACGACTAACTTGATTCATTTTGTTTTTGCTAACAGACGGTGTTGTGTGTAGCGGTTGACCAATCTACTACATACATGTTCTTTTGTCCGCATCCTTGCAACACAACTTCATTCGATTGATATCCTTGATTTGGCATATACCCATGTTAAATATAACATTATAGCCCTTGTCACGAGTTGGTGATGCTTAGCAAGTTGAAGTTGAGTCCTTCAACATATGCAACATCTGTGATTTCTAATCCGTTCCTCTTGATGGATTCAATGCCTCTTATTTCACTGGGAGCATCATTTCCTCCAAATATGACTTTTGCTCCTTTAACTTCCTTGAATTTTGACAGATTTTTCTTGTTTCTGTCATATGTCCGGAAACGACCACTATCCATGTACCAGTTCCTTGGCACTCACTTTTATTCCTTGAACTCCTGCAATCAAGGAAATTAAGTTTTAGGTACCCATACTTATGCAGGTCTGAGGGGTTAGAATTGTAAGATGATCCAATCAACTTATAGCCAAATGATTTGACTCTAAGGGATTGCCATCTATCGTGCCATAATCATAATCAATCTTGGCAAATTGCTTGGGGATTTTAGGTTCATACAAGCTGTCTCTTTTGTGCGTATGCTGTGTATATGTTTTAGCAATCGCCTTCTTTGGGTAATTGTGGTGTCTCGAGTGTAGTGCCTAGGTGCATATGTGTCTTTGATGAAAGCTCTTATACTTTTGGAATGGCCTTTGATGAGTTCTAGGCCTTTGCCATTTGGGCTTATATTCCATAAGTCGATCTTTGATAGTTCACATTATTCTAATCACTTGCCGGTATTTTCTACCATTCCCATCATATGTATTTCTTTTATAGATTTTAAGGGTTTTTGGTAGCTCTGTTTCTTCTTTACAGAGTATTTTCTTTGGAGTTTCTTTGAGGAACTCGATTGAATCTCTTCTCGATTGTCCTTTCAGCGCACTCAACTAGTCATTTTCCTTTTTCTTTATAACCAAGGCCAGTTTGCTTGTAATTGTGCTTTGGAGTGAATGTGTGTGCACTCTTTGGAGTTTTGGATTTTTAGACTCTTCATTGCTTGAAGATCCTTTTTCCAAAATTACTTTTGGAGTTTGACATAGCACGAGGAATTAAATCCTAAGCTTTGTCTTATCTCCACATTCTCTTTGACTCATAATAAGATCATCCAATGATTTAGATGCCTTAGTGAATGAGGCAATCACATTTTTGAGGTCATTCTCCCTCTTTTCTATGGCAGCTATTTACTGCTATTAGCTTGGCATTTTCAGCCTTTAAACTTTCATTCTCATCACTATTTGACTTAGAGTACTCGGCTCCTTAGTCAATTTGTGAGTTTTGGCTCTTGAGTAGGTTGTTTTCCTCATTTAGTAGTGTGTGTGAGGATTTAATGAATCATAAAGATCGAGTGGGTGATGAAGTGTGTGTGTCACGATCACTATCACTAGAATCGAGTTCGATGAGTTAGAGTGTACCTCATCGTCTTGGTCGAGGTTGATCTTGTTCCTTGGCCATCAAACGGATCGGGGCTTCTTCTTGAGTCACTTGAGTAGTCGGCTTCACTTGCTCTCTCAATCAAATTGTCTCTCTTGACTTGGTTTGTCTCGATTAGTCTCTGCACCAACATTGCCTTTTTCTTTTCTTGTCTTCTTTCTCTCAAGACCTTTCTTTCTTCTTCATTCCTGTATTTGTTGACTACGGGATATGGGCAATCAATGGCGTAGTGACTGGTTGTCTGATTTCCAAAGATAGATATTCAACCTTTTGATCGACTCTTTCCATTCTTGGATTGTCGGCCCTTTGATATTCACTTTTTGATGATCTGTTCTCTTGGTTGGCCTATCTTCCCTTGACTTGGAGGGAGCCGAGTGTCTTCGGAGGTTTCGCCCTTGCCTCTCTTGTAGTTCTTATTGAAGAACTTGTTGAACCTTTTAACCATCGGGGCTATTTCTTCGTGTCAATTGCTTCTTTGACCTCGGCTCTCTTCCCATCTTTGACAATTAGAGCAATTGTTTTGGGTACATCTGTCTCTTCCTGGTCTTTTCTTCTCACTCAAACTCATAGGCTTTGAGGTCCGAGAATAGTTCATGGTTGGATGTCTTTGATAGGTCCATGGAATGTCTCGATGCCATGACCTTCATTTCCCATTCAGTTTGGAAGACTTTTTAGAATCTTCATACACATTTCCTTCATGTATATTCCTTTCCAAGTGTAGACAGCTCATTTGTGATTTACGTAAACCGAGCATCCGGTTGATCCAGTTCTCTCCCGAGATCATTTTGAAATTTTCAAACTTAACAAATACGACTCTTGATAATTTGTTTTCTTTGATTTGCTCACGAGCCTTCACAAATTAATGTCGACTTGTCCCATTTCTTTAGCCGTTTTTGCATGATTTGACTTTGTTGAACATGGCTTTGTCGAAGGTTTTGTAGAGGATGTCCTTGGCTACATTATCCGGGTTGTATCTTTTACTGTCATCATTTGTCCATTCGATTCTTGGTTTTCAACCATAGGTGGTCTAGGGCAACATCCTCTTCACCTTCAATTCTTGACTCTTCTTACAGTTGTGTTCACCTTTAAGATTTGCGGTGGCCCATCCTCTATCACTATCCACATCTCATCATGTAATCTTTGATAGATGAGCACATCTGAATTTTCCAATCATCAAATTCTTCAATTGTGAACATAGGGATGCGTGTCAAATTTGCTTCCATGATAATAAATTTTAATGATAAAAGAAGTTTTGAAAATTTAAGTACTAAAGCGGACTTTGAAAAGTTTGGAGATCTAGTTCGAGAACCGGTCGGGAAGGCTCAATGAACCAACCGCTCCGATACCACTTGTAGGTCCCAAGGGGTATGAGTGAAAGGTTTAGAAGGGGGTTGAATAAACCTTGCCAAATTTTCGATTTAGTCCTTTTAAAAGTTCGAGTTGATACTACACAGTTGTGTCTGGGTGACATGACCAATTTAGTTAATCGGTAGAGTTAGTCACTCAACGGACTCATTGAGTTGTTGATAGAATAACTCAATTTGTTAAGACCGAATTAGCTCAATCGTGGTTTGTTTTTTGTGGAAGACTTAACACCCTTAAGTTTGGTTTAGTAGAGATTTAAAGCTTGATTTAGTACTTAGAAATTATCTAATGGATAGCAAATATGTCAGTGATTAAGCAAATATGATGCGGAATTAAAGTCTTTGAAATGTAAATGACACGATAAGTTTTTATAGAGGTTCGAAGATGGGGTAATTCTTCTACTCCTCTCTTCTCCAACTCCTGGAGGAATCCACTAGGTATTGATCGATATACAAAGTGGTAACAGTCCGGATACAAGTCTTGATCACACAAATGACTTGATCCTTTGGGACTCGATCTAGAGACGCCTTGATCACTCAGTGGCTTCTCAAATGCGACTCGGCTTCTTCACAGGGCAGTGCCTTGAAACTACAGACCCACTTGCTCAAGCTCTTTGGATTTGATCACGAAGCCCTCCAAAAGCTCAAGACTTGGTTCAACCTTGAACCTTCCTACAATCCTTCGTAGTGTAGGCTTGAGGATTGAGCGTTTAATAACTTGAGAATTTTTCGGGTTACACAAATGTTTCTTTCTTGCTTGTATGGTCAAGGTAACCTTCGTAATCTACGTAACTTTTTCTCGAGTTATTCCTCGGCCATTTATAGTGATCTTTCAAAAATCGCCCCGTTGAAGAGATAGGCTTATTTTTGAAAGTCACTTGTGGTCGTTGGCTTGTCTTGTTGCGATCCTTGGAATTGCCATTTCCTCGTATGAATTGTTCTTGACTTTTGGAGTTCGACACACTTTGTGTAGTGCTTCCCATTGGTTTATTCCTTTTGCACGCTTCGGGGTCATGCACTTCCGAGAAAGGTAGCATGGAGATATTACTTGTTTAAGTAATTCTCTTGATTTTTGTGCAACGAATCTTTTTCGATTATCTCGACTTGACCGCATTTCCTTGTTTTCCCCAGGTGACTTAGAGTCGACTTCCAATCATTGGATGACTCTTACATCACTTCAACTTGAGACTTGGCTTATCTTGAGTTGACTTGACTGATACTCCACTTAGTTGCATCTCAAATTTGCTCCTTGATCGAGTTCCCGTCTTCTCTTCTTTGCCATACTCAAATGTTTTGCGGCGAGTCTTCCTTCTAGTCTCCGGTTGTCTTCTTGCATGTTTGGGCATAGGATTAACTCGGCTTGACCAGCCCTAATTATTACAATGCGATTTACAACAAAAATTGGGGTGCCAACTTCCTATTCTAAGTTTTACATGGCATTCATCAAAATCTAAACAATAAATTTCCCAACAGACTCTTATGTGACCATTGTATTTTTGTTCAACACTCTATAAGCTTTGCTTTCACCAGTATCCTAAGAAGATACCTTCATCGACTTTAGCATCAAAAGCATTTAGATTATCCTTCCCATTGTTGTGGATGAAGCATTTACATCCAAATATTTTAAAGTACCCAACATTTGGCTTTCTTCTTCCCCGTCCAAATTTCATAGGGAGTCTTTGTCACTTTGTCTATTTATCATGCATCTATTTTGAGTATAGCATGCGGTATTAATAGCTTCACCCCAAAATCTTTTAGGCAACCCTGCTTGGCTAACATGGTCCTTTGCTTCTTGAGAGTTATATTCCTTCTTTCTCGCAACTCCATTCTGCGTGGATTCCTTGTCAGATAATTCGTGGTGAGCAATACCATTTTCAACACAATACTTTGAGTTATTATTCCATTGACAAACTCAGTTCCTCTATCAGATCTTATCTTTATGATGGTTTGACTCTTCTCATTTTGAACTCTTTTCATCAGCTGGGGTAACTTCTGCAAAGTTTCCTTCTTTTTACACATGAAGATTGTCCATGTATATCTTGAATAATCATCCACCACTACTAGAGTGTATTTCTTTCCACTTATCTTTGGTGGCTCATCCGGACCAAATAGATCCATATGCAATAGATGCAAAATTCTTGTTGAGGATGGACTAGACTTCTCTTTGAATGATGATTTGATCTACTTTCCCATCTGGCATGCATCGCAAACATTTTCTTTCTTGTACACTGAGTCTGGTAATCCTTCTACAAGATTACTCCTTGCAAGCTTGTTAATTGTCTTGAAATTCAGGTGACTCAGCTTCTTGTGCCACAGCCAACTTGATTCGGCTGTACTTTTTGCTAGCAGACAAGTGCTTGGTGTGGCATCGACCAATCTATCACATACATGTTCTTTTGTCGGATCCTTGCAACACTACTTTATTTGATTCAGTGTCTTTGATTTGGCATACTCCCATATTGAATCCAACATTATAGCCCTTGTCAGAGTTGGGCGATGCTTAACAAGTTGAAGTTGAGGCCTTCAACGTATGCAACATCTGTGATCTCTAATCCATTTTTCTTGATGGATCCAGTGCCTCTTATTTCCCACGAGCTTCATTTCCTCCAAATATGACTTTTGCGCCTTTAATCTCCTTGAATTTTGACAAAATGTTCTTGTTTCTGTCATGTGTTTGGAATGCCACTATCCATGTACCAGGTTCCTTGGCACTCAAATTCCTTGAACCCGCAATCAAGGAAATTAGTTTTAGGTACCCATACTTGCCTGGGTTACGAGGGGTTAGTGTTGTAAGATGATCCAACCAACATGTAGCCAAATGATTTGACTCTAAGAGGTTGCCATCTATATGTACCATAATCATAATTCACTTTGGCAAATTGCTTGGGGCTTTGGGTTCATACTCTCTCTTTTGTCTGTATGCTTATTTATGTGTTTTAGCAATTGCATTCTTTGGGTAATGGTGATATCTCTGAGTGTAGTGCTTGGGTGCATATGTGTGTGCCGATGATAGTTCTTTGCCTTTAGAATGACCTTTGTTGAGTTCTAGGTCTTTGCCATTTTGGCATGTATTCCATAGGTCTTGGCTGATATTTCACATTATTCCAATCAGCTTGACTTGGGTAGTTTCTACCATTCCCATCATTTGTGTTCCTCTGATAGAACTTCTGGGGATTTTGGTAGCTCTGTTTCTTCTTCACAGAGCACTTCCTGTTTGGATTTTGCTGAGGAACTCTGCTGGATTTCTTCTCACCGTCCTCTCAAAGATACTCAATCAAGTTGTTTTTCTTTTCCTTTATATCCAAGGCCGTTTGTTTGTGATTGTGCTTTGGAATGAATTTGTGTGCAACATTTGGTGTTTTGGATTTTTGAGATGCTTCATTACTTGAAGATCCTTTTTCCAAGATCACTCTTGGAGTTTGACTATGCACAAAGGAATTGAATCCTATGCCTGTCTTGTCTCCACATTTCTTTGGCTCATGATAAGGTCATCCAATGATTTAGATGCCTTTGTGAATGAAGCAATCACATTTTTGATATCATTTCTCTCTTTTCTCTAGCACTATCTCTGCTTTGTTAATTTAGCATTTTCGACCTTGACTCTTTGTTCTCATCGGTATGTGACTTAGAGTACTCGGCTCCTTAGTCACCGTGAGTTTTGCTTTTGAGTCATTTGTTTTCCTCATTTAATAGTGAGTGTGAGGATTTAATGTGCTCAAAGTATTTCATCATTTTGCCTAATGAATCATAAAGATTAGTGGGTGATGAAGTGTGTGTCACAATCACTATCACTGAGAATCGAATGAGATGAGTTAGAGTGTACCTCATCATCTTGGTCGGGTTGATTTTGTTCTTTAGCCATTACACAAATTAAAGCTTCTTCTTCGAGTCACTTGAGTAGTCGGCTTCACTACTCTCTGAGTCTGTTTGCTTCATTTGACTTAGTCAGACGCTAGCCTCGGCTGACCCAACATTGCTCTTTTCTTTTCTTGCCTTCTTTCTCTCAAGACTTTTCTTTCTTCTTCATTCCTTATTTATTGACTACGGGATATGGACAATCAATAGCAAAGTGTCCTGGTTGTCTCAAATTCCAACACAAGTTTTCAACTTTTTGATCGACTCTCTCATTTCTTGGGTTGTCGACTCTTTGATATTCGGTTTTTTGATACTCGGCTCTCTTTGGTGGCATATCTTCCTTTGACTTGGAGGAGCCGAATGCCTTCCGGAGGATTCACCTTTGTTTCTTTTGTAGTTCTTGTTGAAGAACTTGTTGAATATTTTAACCATTAAGGCAATTTCCTCCTGGTCTATGATTCATTTGGTCTCAGCTCTCTTTCCTTCCTTGACTATGAGTGCAGTTGTTTTGGGTACAGCTATCTCCTCTTGATCCTTTCTTCTCAGCTCAAACTCATAAGCTTTGAGGTCTGAGAATAGTTCATGATTGGATGTTTTTGATAGGTCCATCGAGTGCCTTAGAGCCATGGTCTTCATTTCCCACTCACCGGGAGCTCCTTAGTATTTTCATACACATTTCCTTCTCATGTGTATTCTTTCCCAAGTCTTTGAGAGCTCATTTGTAATTTGATGAATCTAGCATCCAATTTGGTCCATTGTTTCACCTGCAAGCATTTTAAAGTTTTCAAATTTTTGAACAACAACAGATAATTTGTTTTCCTTAATTTGCTCAGATCCTTCACAAATTAAGGTTAATTTATCCCAGATTTCTTTGGCTGTCTTGCAAGATTTGACTTTGTTGAACATGGCTTTGTCCAAAGTCTTGTAAAGTATATCCTTGGCCACATTGTCAAGGTTGTATCTTTTTCTATCATCATTTGTCCACTCAGCTCTTGGCTTTTCAACCATAGCTGGTCTAGGAAGAGCAGCCTCCTCTTCCTCAGCTGCAGCAACTCTCCTTGCAGCTGTGCTTACTTTCATTATTTGCAGTGGCCCATTCTCTATCACTATCCACATCTCATCATGTAAAGCTGATAGATGAGCCTGCATACGTATTTTCCAGTCATCAAATTCTTCAATGGTGAACATAGGAATGCGTGTCAAATTTGCTTCCATGATAATAACTTTGCTGTTTTAAAAATGGCCTTTTGAAAGAACAAGTGTTAAAAGTTTCTTTGAAAGATTGGAGATCTAGTTCGAGAACCGGTCGCGGAAAGCTCAATGAACCAACCGCTCACGATACCACTTGTAAGTCCCAAGGGGTGTGAGTAAGGTTTAGAAGGGGTTGAATAAACCTTACCAATTTTTCGATTTTAGTCCTTTTAAGATTATTACGAGTTAACTCAAAACAGATTTGTGTCCTTGAGGACAACTAAGTTCGAATCTAGTCCTTTTAAAATATTACGAGTTAAATACACAAATGTCCTTGATGGACAGCTAAGTTAGTTAACCAAATAGAGTTAGCCACTCAACGGACTCGATTGAGTTGTTGATAGAATAACTCAATTGTTTAGTCTAAACCTTAACTTGGTTGTGATGAGATTTTCAAATGGAAGACTTAACACCCTTGAATTTGAGTTAAGTTTGTTGTAACACTTGGTTTTAGCACTTTGTTAATTATCGGTTGGATAGCAAATTATCACCAGACATAAAATGATATGCGAAATTAAATGTTGAAATGTAAATGACACAATAAATTTTATAGAGGTTCGAAAATGGGGTAATTCTTCTACTCCCCTCATCTCCAACTCCTAGAGGAATCCACTAAGTATTGATCGTAGTAAAAAGTGGTTATCGATCCCGATACAAGTCTTGATCACACAAACTGACTTGAACCTTTGGGACTCGGTCTAGAGATGCCTTGGTCACACAAATGGCTTCTCGTGCGACTCGGCTTTCTTCACAGGCATTGCCTTGCTACTACTGACTCACTTGCTCAAGCTTCTTGGATTTGATCACGAAGCCTCGCAATAACTTGAGACTGGTTCGAGCTTGAACCTTTCTACGATCCTCCTTAGAATGTAGATCCCTTTTGATTCTTCAAAAGTTTCCTCTTCAACATTTGAAGTTGTCTTTCCTTCACAACTTGGTGTTGGATCGATTTCCTTGAATTTTAGGCTTGAGGATTTGCTTGAATAACTTGATAATATTTTTGCGGGTTACGGCTCGAATAATAGCTTGAATGTTCGTGTTCGGTAACCTCCTCTCAAAGTGATTCCTCGGCCTTTTATAGTGAACTTTCAAAAATCTGCGGGTTGAAGAGATAGGCTGATTTTAAAAGTCACTTGTGTTCGTTGCTTGTCTTGTTGCGAGTCCTTGATATTGACATTTCCTCGTATTAAATGAACATTGACTTTTCGTAGTCGACACAAGGTGCGATGCTTTCCATTGGTTTATTCCTTTTGCACGCTTCGGGGGCGAGCACTTTAAGACATTTCGGCATGGAAGTATTACTTGTTTAGGTAATATTCTTGACTTACGTAACGGATTCTTTTCGATTGTATTGACTTGATGCGGTTCCTTAACTTCCCCAGGTGACTTGAGTCGGCTCCCAATCATTTGATGACTCATCTCACTTCAACTTGAGACTTGGCTATCTTGAGTTGACTTGACCGACACTTCACATAGTCAGTATCATAGCCGATACTCCTTGATCGAGTTCTTGTCTTTTCCCCTTCCCATACTCAACTTCCACAGTGAGTCTTCATCCCATCCTTGATTGACTTCTTGTATATCCAGGCATAGTGACTTGACTCGGCGGCATGCATTATATATTACAATACAAATTACAATGAAAATGGGGTGCCAACTTTCTAGTCTAAGTTTTACATGGCATTCATCAAAATCTATTAAACAAATTTCCCAACAAAGTGACAGATGAGTCATCCAAGGATTGGAAGCTAACTCAAGTCACCTAGGGAATAAAAGATTGCAGCCAAGTCAAGACAACTGAATGAGATCCGTTGATGAAAGTCAAGAATGTTATTAAGAATGGTAACATGTTAAAGTTGTCAAAGATAAAGTGTTAGTTCCAATTGTGTGCAAAAGGAACAAACCAATGGGAAGCATCGCACTGAGTGTCGGAAATCTTTGCACTGCGCAAGACATTAAATACAAGGAAATGTCAACATCAAGGACGCAACAAGATAAGACAACGAACACAAGTGACTTTTGAAATTAGCCTATCTCTTCAACGGGCAAAATTTCAAAAGTTCACTATAAAATGATGAGGAAATTCATTGAGAAAAAGTAACTAACCACAAACAAGCAAGCAATATTCAAGCTCTTAACTTTGAAATATTCTCAAGTATATTCAAGCTAATCCTCAAGCCTCAAACTCGAAGGAAATCGATCCAACACAAGTTTGTGAAGGAAAGACAACTTCAAATCTGTTGAAGAGGAAATTTTTGAAGAATCAAAAAGGGTCTACTTTCCAAGGAGGATTGTAGGAAGGTTCAGGTCGAACCAAGATCAAGTTATTGGAGGGATTCATGATCAAATCCAAGAGCTTGAGAAAGTGAGTTGAAGTAGCAAGGTAGCTGCCCTATGAAGAAGTTCGAGTCGGAAGAGAAGCCACTGTGTGTGACCAAGGCGTCTCTAGATCGTTGACCACTTTGTAAACAGTCTATTACATAGTGGAGTCCTACGAAGTTGGAGAACAGAGGATTAGAAGAATTACCCCATCTTCGAACCTCTATAAAAATCAATCAGAATGTCATTTATTTTTCAAAGACATTTACATTCTCGCATACTTACATCATATCTGTTGATAAACTCATATTTGCTATCCAACTCGATTATTAACCAAGTGCTAAAATCAAGTGTTAAAACAAGCTTAAAACAATTCAAAGGGTGTTAAGTCTTCTCACGATAAAACCAACACAACCAAGTTCAAGTTCGGGTTAAACGAAATTTAGTTATTCTATCAACAACGACTCTATCGAAATGCGGCTTGAAAGTGGCTAACTCTCTGCTTGAATATCCAACTTAGTTGTCCTCAAGGACACAAATCTGTTTGAGTTAACTCAGTAATAATCTTAAAAGGACTAAAATCGAAAAATTGGTAAGGTTTATTCAACCCCCCTTCTAAACCTTACTCACATGACCACTTGGGACCTACAAATTGGCTTACATAGCAAAGTTACCCACTCAACATGACTGAGAGCCGTTGATAGTATAACTTAGTTGTTTTTCTAACACACTATAAAGTAGTAGTTGAGTTGGTCTTTAACAAATGGAAGACTTTCACCCTTAGTTTTAGAATATGTTTTTCAACACTTATTTTAGCGAGTTATTATCAAGGTAGACTTAAGCAATTTAGCTATCAAGATATAAAGATAATGCAAGAAAGTAAGTGTCTTTGAAAGTAAATGGACACAAGCAATTATAGTGGTTCGAGAATGGGGTAATTCCTCTAATCCACTCTTGTCCAAGCCATACAGAATCCACTAAGTAACTTGACTTGGTAACAAAATGGTTATCGATCCAGTCGACTTTGATCACACAAATTAGTTGCTCTTGGGACTCAGCTTCTTCACAAGACGGCTGCCCTACTACTTCAGCTTCCTTCAAACCTTTGGACTTGATCACTTAGCCCTCCAACAGGTTCAAAACTCTGGTTCGATCTGGAACCTTACTACACCTCCTTCAACCTTGGAGAGTAAACCCTTGTTCTTGATAACAAGTTTTCCTCTTCAATCGATGAAGTTGTCTTTCCTTCACTGAGTGTGTTAGATCGATTTCCTTCCAATTTAGGCTTGTGGATTTTCTTGAATGCTTGAGAGATATTTTGCAGGTTATTTGCTTGAATGCTTGTATGCTCGATAATCTGGGTCATTTGTTACCTTATCTCAAATGAATCCTCAGCCTTTTATAGTGCATGTTTGAAAATATGTCTATTGAAGAGATAAACACATTTTTCAAACTGCATTTCTTGGTCGTTGGCCTATCTTTTCTTGATCTGCAGCAAGTGATGGTGACATTTTCTGCGTCTTAATGAAGTGTGCGGCTTTGCAGTCCCGACACACGCTCGAGTGCTTCCCATTGGTTCAATCCTTTAGATATGGTAGCATGGATGTATTACTCTAATTAGTAATGTTCTTGACTTTTGTGCAACGGATCCATCATCAAGCCGACTTGACTTGACTTTACCCTCTTTCTTGAGTCGAAATCTTTTAGGAACGACTTAATCGTACGTCAGCCAATGAAATAGCCTTCTAGCAACTTTACTGATATTTCTCTATCCTTCACTCAGCTGCCTCATAACTGGGTCTTCCTTCTTCAATCTTCAGTCGAGTCTTGTAATATTCAACTTGGTTGCCTTTGACTCGACTCATAGAATCCTATCTATTACAAGTTGAATTACATTTGAATTGGGGTGCCAACTTCCTAATCTAAGTTTTACATGGTTTCATCAAAATCTATACATAATTTTCCCAACAAATGTATTAATAATCTATTAAATATTTACAATTGTCTTAGTCACATTATAAATGTTTGTAACATGTACCTCTTCTCGTTAATTAATCATTAGAATACATAATACATTCAAGTATTTCAATGAAAAGCTTAATCATATTAATATAACCTTTATATTCTTTGACCCAACAAAAATGTAGAGCAACAATAATAGGCGAAGCATAATCATCACTCAAATATGAGAGTATTTTATCAATGAATTCATCCCGCAGAGTAAACGTAAATCTTGTCCCTCTGAATCAAGTAATCTAAATTAATTAATTTATATAATTATAAATTAAGGAATATGTAAAATATGTACTATCCAAATAAAATATACAATTAACATATATTTACACTAAACTCTCAAGAATGATATCCATAACCTTCTTTCCTTTAGAGATCTTGCGGGTGGTTAAATGACCACTACTTTTCCTATGACATTTGTAATAAAATAATTGTGGTCATGATATTGACAACTCAGGAAAAAATGAACTAATCAACTATATGTTACCATTAGCATCAATACCCTAGAAAAATAATAATTTAACAATCCACGTACCTATAGAAAAATATGCATTTCGTGAGGAAGATTTAAAATCTCATCAAACGATTTGAAATCATATAAAAAATATAGAAATGTATCATATGAATATTTCTCTACTTTCATACGTCTAAAGAAACCGAACTTCAAATTAGATGAACTTTTTTTGAGTTTGTAAGTATCTTTGCATCTGCCTTCTTTCTGCTTTGGTTTATACGTTTCAATATGCACCTTAGGACGGTGTCATGTATAGTATCACCCTATTAAGAAGGTAAAGCGAAAATATTCAAAAGATATAAGAAATTATTTTCGGATTGAAATACAATATAATAATATATTTTCTTTTATAGATGAACTTAAAGAAATATATTACACGTACATGCAATACGATCTTTAAAAACGCAGTCAAAACTAAAAATCTCATCTCTTCTTCCGATAACAGCACCTCTAAGCCCTTATTAAACGAAGTTTAAGTGCTAAAGTATTTTTGTTGGATTATCCTCCCTAACCATACTGAATATCAGTGTCACTCCTAAACCTGAAAGATGCAATTAAAAATCATAAAGTCGCTTGCTTGAAATCTATAGAATAAAAAAACATAACATTATTTAAAATAAATCACATGTTCAATCCCCATACAATGAAGCTCCATTATTCAACCAAACGCAAGAATATTTCTTAAGTTATGATTAAGTTTGAAATTGTGTGGAGTATCGAGGAATGAAAGAAATATATATAATAATTTTGAGTAGTCAAATATTTTTGTACCATTTTCTCAAATAGAACTTTTGGTAAAAAGAGAAAAAAAAATAATCAGTTTGTCTTTTAATCTTGTTAAGATAATAATGATTCAATTAATCACACAATTAATTTATATATAACAATTTAATACGCATGTTCGATTGATTACTTGCTTCTCTCAATATTAATCGTACAAAAGGGACAAAAACTTTGTTAAAATATGTGAGTGGTCAATTTATTACTCATCCAGTGGCATTCCTCGTCGATGAAAAATATTTCAATAAGATGTTTTACAAAATGTAATACATCGTTGTCCATTTTGAGTTGTATACGTTTAGGAAAATTATCTCGTTAACCAAATTGTTGTCCTTTTATTGTAAGGTAATAAATTTCTAGGGTGATAAATCTTTACTCTTAAGTAATATTTTCTCAATTGTTTTTCCTAAACGTCGTGCTAATTATAATCGCATACTATTTTTCAAATTCAATTAAAAATATAACTAGATATCGCAAATTTTTTAGTTGCACACGTGTTTGGTGCCTCGACATTATTTTCCATTTTCAATTGGTATTTTTAGTAAAATCGAATAAAGATTTTGGTGGATATATTAACTTCTCGTTAAATATCATTTAATATAAAAATGAATTTGGCTAACACATCAAGAATCTTTTCAAAATAATATAATAGAAATATTATCACCTTTTTTTCACTGTCCAAAACTACACCACTAACTATATTTAGTAAAATGCAATTCAAAATTAATATTTACTAAAGTCGGTCAATCGTGTCGAAATAAGTAAACAAAAAAATGTATCATGATCATATATCCATAATAATTAGTAGTTTTTGTTTGAATATCATATATCCTACAAAGAAATTACATTTATGCTTATGCAAAGAAAATAACCATCCTTTTACGGACCTCTTAAGAAATATGAGAGCAACTTAACAAAAAAATTAGTATGAGAGCCTTTCACTCTTCTTGTACGTATCATTATTTTTGTTTAATATAATGTTACTCACAAATTTCAAAATAAAATAATTTTTTTTTACCCAATAATGGCATCTTCATCTTTAAGTGTTCGGTGTTTGCATTTCAAGCACGATGACGCATCTTTAAACCACCTCACATGTTACGACGACAAGTTACTTATTTTGAAATATCTTATTTAATATATATATTTTTTATGATAATCAAATATATATTATTTACAGATTTATTATATCGTATATTAATTTCAGTTGAGAGTTTCCTATGTGCGACAAAAGTAGTTGAATATGTATAGGAATTCAAGAGGATAAGCACATGTGGTTTATGGATATTGATGACACCGAGCCGGGAAGAAATTAATCCACGTCATCGATCGACACATATCCGAGTAGGCGACTGCGGGTGACGTCAACAATGATGTACGACGACACGTCACGAATTAGCGCTACCGAGCCCAACCGCAACACGCCCGCCGAGCCCCGAGCCCCGAGCCCAAATTTCAATATGAAACGCACGCGCGATGCCTTCGTAAAAATAATCACACGCCCATGCTTAACGCTTTATTGGTATCGAAACGCCACATGTCGAGAGAATTATGAAGGGAAGTCGACAAGTGACAAGTTTTGACTCGACATGCACAACTATAGAGGGACATGTGTCTTTCTTTAATTATTTTACTAATTAATGAATAGTTAGTGCAAAGATGACTATTGTAAACCCACTTACTCAAAGGGGTATAAAAAGTCCGAAAAAGAGAAAAGAGAAAAGAGGCAATTGTAACAAACTATAAGAAAGACCGACCCTAATAATCCGGCTCAATGAGAATACAAAAAAGGCATAATTAGCCGAGAAATAAACATACATTACGCACGCGTTTTCATTTCCACGTGTTAAACCTTTTACATATTTCTCGCTTGTTGACCAAAACGCACGTCAACAAATTGGCGCTTAGAAGGAGGGCCCGTATTGGTCCATCAATTCCAAGCACAAGCAAGTTAAGTAAAAACCAGGTAAAATTTAACGTTTGGCTTTTTCATAACACCGACAAAATGAGTCACCCGGTCGAGAAATGCTCGTTTGATCAAGAGCAACATCTCAACAACCAAACCGCCGACTACTAATGGCCAAAATATACCCCAAACGGAGGCGGGGAGCACTACTTTGTTTCCCTTCGCTCCTAATTGCCAACCCAACTTTTGTACAACAAATGAACCAACTCATATCACAAACTCTCGCTACCACAAACTCTCAAGCACCTCATCCACTCCTTGCAAATACTAACCCACTCAACCCACAACTAAATGTTAACATTAATCCTCAAATTCCCCGGCTTCCTCATCACGAAGCCTTCCAGAAAGCCCGAGCCGATTCGAGGTAATGAACAACATGTCCGTCGTGACGATACGGCGAAGATGAAGATGAAGAGGAGCAAAGTCGTATAGCGAGAATCACTCTCGGAGCCAACGCGACATCGCCGTGCCCACTCGGTGTTCGCGGACGACCGGAGTTGATCCTTTTCTCCCGGCTCGATCGATTAGTTCCCGGCTCGGGTTTCCTGGATGAGCGGGAGCAGCGTGGGTCAATCAAGTCCAAGGCCCTAGCTTATGGCGGACCGGATGGCGAACGCTCGAAGACCGCCCCAAGTAATGAACCAACGGCCAATTGCTCAAGTCGCCATTTTCCCCGAATTCTCAAGCGACCCCATTACCGCCAAAGTTGAAAATCCCCGTGTCGGTCTCTACAGGGGGAAACCGACCCGACCACTCACGTTCACAAGTACTTAGCATGGATGGAGTTATGCAGTCAAGTGATGCCATCCTTTGCAGGGCCTTCCCCCTGACTTTGGGCGACCGAGCCCATCGCTGGTTTAGGACCCTACCACAGGGATCCATTCAGGCATGGGGGATCTGGCCTCCGCTTTTACGACGCATTTCTTAACGTCCAAAGTCTAAGCCGCACCTAAGGACTCCCTCGTGAACATCAAACAAGGGAAGGACGAGCCCCTAAAAAGCTATATTTCTCGGTTCAACAAACAAGTTTGAGAGATGGAACCGGTGTCGGATGACGCCATTTTGATCGCGACCATGGTGGATGGCCCCAAAAACATGGTTTAATTACTCCATCCACGAATCGGGCGACCTCGTGCCGAATTTCTCGGTCCGCGCAGAACGCCATATTTGCGTGGAAGAAACCATGGCAAGTAACCGCCCGAGCATTGGCCGGGGCGTGAGAAAGATGGAAGGAAAGAGCCGGCGGTAGGGCCGGGGGTCGGGATTTCGGCCATTCTCGGAAAACCCGACCACCGGATTTAGAGCTCGCCAAGAGGCGAGAGCCGAAGTCGCCATTTGAGGAGTACTTTGACCCACACTCCATCGCCTATATGGAATGAAGTCTGAGTCTGAATTTGTTGCCCCAGGCTCGACCTTTGAAAATTGAGCCAAAAAAATTAGATTCACGTCGATTCTGTGCCTATCATAAATCGATAGGTCACGATCTTGATGAGTGCCGAGATCGATTAGGAAATTATGCGTGTTGTTCGCCCAGCGGTCTCAAAAGGTATGTTCATGAACTACCGCCCACCCCACAAGCGGCTCAAGGTGTCAATCCGGGAGCGCGTAACCAATCCGGCTCTCCTGCCGCCACCCCGTCGAAAACCAGGGAGGAGATCCTCATGATGTCGAATGTCAATCGAATCAATACTAACACGGTAGGATAGCCGCTCAATAGAAAAAGGAAAGGCGATGTTAGACAGGGCAACCAACGCCGAAAGACAAGTTAGGGTGGCGGAAATCAAGGAAGGCCAACCCACCGGCCACTTTGTGTTCTCGGATGCGGATGCCGACCAGGTGGTCCATCCTCATTCTGACCCTCTGGTCGTTACTGCACCGATTTTGGGTATTCCGGTCTACAGAATTTTGATCGACACCGGAAGCTATTCGTCATCGATCATTTATGTCCGAGCATTTCGAAGATTGAACGTGGGCGATAGTTATATCCGTCCATGCAACGATAGCGATTCAGGGTTTGGAGGAGGAAAGATAGTCCCGCTCGGAGAAGTTGATTTGCCCATCCAAATGGGACAAGGTTTGCATAAACGGACCGTCATGACAACATTCAAAATAATCAATGCCGATTCGGAGTACAATGCTATCATTGGGAGGCCATTGCTTTATCATATAAAAGCAAAAACTGTTTCAATATATCACTTTTGTATAAAATTCCCAACGCCTCGATGGCGAAGCTATACATAAAGGGAATCAAAGGGAGTCACGAGAATGCTCTCTTAAACTCCGACCGGTAGAGATTAACGTGGCGGAACAAGGACAAACTAGTGGAACCACACAGGGGCGATCCCTTCCTAAGAAGGAGTCCGAGCGAAAAGTGGTGATCGTTCGGAGGATAATCCAGGTCATCGGCCGGGAAGGAGCCAATGATGGAAGAAGGTGAGCCGGATCGAGAACGAGCCGACCGAAAGGCAATTGCCCCGCAAATCAAAGAGGGGCAAAGCAAGAAAAGAAAAACGGCGGAACCGAGTAGAGAACGGTTGATATAGTCAATGTCGGAAGGCCAAGCGGGCGTCAACTACGTATTGGTCATGATCTCCCGAACCGTATCGAACCGAGATGATTGAGTTTTTGGAAAATAATCTTGATGTCTTCGCGTGGACTCATGCGGACATGCCCGGAATTGACCACTAAGTATGCATGCCACCGCCTCAATATTGATCTAACATTCCGCCCCGATTGTCGAGGAAAAGCGTAAGCTCGGTCCCGACAGACAAGCGACTTTCGAGGCCGAGGTAAACAAGTTGATAGACAATCGATTCATCCGGAAGCCCTCTATCCCGATGGGTTGCCAATCCGTTTTGGTAAAGAAGAGCAATGGCCAATGGCGCCCAGTGCGTGGATTTTACCGACCTTAACAAAGCATGTCCCAAGGCAGGTTATCCATTGCCAAATATTGATTATATGGTGGATGCCACGGCAGACACGAATCGATGAGCTTCATGGATGCATACTGGTTACAACCAAATACGTATGCACCCGGAAGATGAAGAAAATACATCGTTCTTCTCTCGCTTCGGGAATCTCTGTTACAAGATGATGCCCTACGGATTGAAGAATCTTTGTGCGACCTATCAAAGGTTAGTAAATAAGATGTTTGAGAAAATGATAGGTCACACTATGGAAGTATATGTAGATGACATGTTGGTAAAATCATCCTTTGTACATATCGATCATCATCGAACGATCTTAATAAAATGGTCGCCGTTTTGAGAGAGTACAAGATGATGTTAAACCCGAGAAAATGTACATTTGGGGTCGGCTCGGGCAAATTTAAGGGTATATGGTCACCAAAGGGGAATAGAAGCCAACCAGGATAAAATAAAAACCATTATTGATCTAGAACCCCGAACTCGTAAAAAAGTACAAAGCCTAACAGCCGATTGGCCCCTTAACCGATTTGTCTCATGATCCACAGACAAGTGCAAGCCTTTCTTTGAAATTATAAAGAAAAGCAAAAATTTCGAATGGACCGAGCAAGCACATTGCCTTTGAATCCCTCAAACAGCACCTTTCTTCAATCCCTATATTGCAAAAACCAACCCAGGGAGGACTTGTATTTGTACTTGGCGGTATCCGAATACGCCATCAGCTCGGTGTTGATCGGGCTAGATGGCTCTATTCAACATCCATTTATTACACCCGATCAAAGCGTTACATGACGCCGAGCTCCGATACCCACCAATGGAAAAGTTAGCTTATTCATTAATCACCGCAGCGCGGAAACTCCGCCCATATTTCCTAGAACACAAGATTATAGTATTGATGAACTACCCAATGAAACAAGTATTACACCGACCGATACTTACGGTCGAATGATTAAGTGGGCGTCGAACTCGGTCGATTTGACATTATATACGAACCACGCACCGTAATAAAAGGACAAAGCTTTAGCCGATTTTGTGGTTTAATTCACACCTTCCATACAATTGGAAGTTGTGGAGGACCAAGAATGGAAATTATTCGTTGACTCTTTCCACCGCAGCGAGCGGGCGGAATCGTGATAATCGATCCAAATGAAAAATGCTACTTTGCCGGCCATACGATTTGATTCCCAACGAACAACGGCCGAATATGAGGCGCTCTGGCAGGCTTGGATATGGCGGCCTCTATGGGCCTAAAACAACTATTGGTGCACAACATTCTCGGTTGGTCGTTCATCAAATCAACGGCGAGTACGAAGCAAAAGAGCAAAAATTGCACAATATTTGGATTTGGTCAAGAAGAGATTATCACACTTTAAGACAAAAAAGTCTTACATGTGCCCCGACCCGAGAACATGCAAGCGGATGCCTTAGCTCGGCTCGGCTCAATCCAGGGGCGGATGCCATCACGGATGTCACTTTGTCACAACTATCTCGCCCCGGCCAAAGAAAATATATACAACTAAAACCGCCGAATGGACTTGGATAACCCCAATCGTTCGGTATTTAGAGAAAGGAGTTCAACCCGAAAACAAAGTTGAGGCGAACACTACGAACTCAAGCGGCTCGGTTTACACTAGTAGACGGCGTCCTATACAAACGAGGATACTCCGTCCCACTCCTCGCTGCCTTTCCGAGATAGATGCAGATTATGCACTTGAGAGGTTCATGAGGGAATATCGGCAACCACGCTGGGGCCAAACGTTGGCCTATAAATTGATACGGCAAGGGTACTACGGCCATCCCTAAGAAAAGATCGACCGACCTCGTCAAAAGATGCGAGAGATGCCAAAGGTTCGCGCGCAGTCGATATCATCCTGAGCAACTTACCTCCGTATTTAGCCCATGGCCGTTTGCCAAATGGGAATGGACCTCATCGGACCACTCCCCACGGCAAAGGGGCGTCAAATGCGCCATTGTGGCGATGGATTATTTCACAAAATGGGCCGAGGTGGAACCTCCGGCAAAAATAGATGAGGAAAAGATTGTGAGTTTCGATGGAAATCCATTATCGTAGATTCGAATACCACATTCGATTGTTACGGACAAAGGGAAACAATTCGATAACCGGGTTTCAAATTTTTGTGAAGGTTTCCGCATCAAAACTATTTCTCAACTCCATACCACCCCAAAAACGGACAAGTTGAGGCCGTTAATAAAATACTCAAGTATACCTTGAAGGCGAGATTGGAGGAGTCTAAAGGTAATTGGCCGGAGGAACTACCCGGTGTATTATGGTCATACAGAACGACGCATCGAGCGGCCACTGGAGAAACACCTTTTTCTTTAGCCTATGGAGCCGAGGCGGTGATTCCTGTTGAGATCGGAGCCCCTACCTTCAGAATCGCAAATTTTGAAGAAAACTGTAATGAGGCTGCACTCCGAGCCGAGCTAGACCTGCTCGAAGAAAAAAGGTGCAGTGCCGAGATGAAAAATGCAGTGTATAAACAAAGGAGTGAAAGGTACTACAATTGAAAGTAAAGGAAAGAAGATTTGGTCGGCGATCTTGTGTTGAAAAAGATAACGGGTGTTCAACCCGACCCATTGAAGCCGACCACAGGAGGGCCCATTTCGGTCACCCACGTCTTATCGGTGGGGCGTACCAGCTAGAATATTTGAGTGGAGAAAAATTTATGCATCCATGGAATGTAGCATACCTGAAACGGTATTATCAATAAAGATCTCGGTTTATGATCCAGATAGGAGTCCAAGGAATTATCCTTTCATCTGATATTTCGTGAGCTCTCTAAAGAGAAACGAAGTTTTACTCACCTCGGCTATGTGCCGAGGGCGATAAAATCGCCTCGGCTTAAGTGAAGGCCGAAACATCATCTCGTCGTCGCCTTTGCACGATGAAAAAAGGGCAACATACCCACCCACAAGACGGATCTATCCGTACAAATAAAGACTTGGTTACGCACCGAGCACAAAACAAAGACTTGGTTATGCACCGAGCACAAAACAAAGACTTGGTTATGCACCGAGCACAAAACAAAGACTCGGTTATGCACCGAGCACAATACAAAGACTCGGTTCGCACCGAGCACAAAACAAAGACTTCGCTACGCACCGAGCACAATAAAGACTTGGTTACGTCGAGGCACAATACCAAGACTTGGTTACGCACCGAGCACGGATCAAAAACTTGGTTACACACCAAGCGCAAATCAAAGATTCGATGTACACACCGGACGCCAAACAAAGACTCGGTTCATACACGAAATTTCAAATACAAAATGGACAGGTTTATATACCGAGTACAAGAATCAATTAAGGCGAGCAAAGCCTCTTATTCAGAAGCACTGGGAACCGAGCCCCGTACTTGGGAATATAAAAGGAAAAATAAGACAGGCAACAATCTTACAAAAAGGAAAAGAGCCGAGCATCTACAAGAAGCTTGAAACACATATACAGGTGAGGAAAATAACAATTCATTTCTACTTCAAAAGTATTTACATAAGGGAGGCCGAGCCATTACATCTCGAGGCACGAAGCCAAATTACCTACATAGGGGTACATATGAAAGTATCAAGATCGAAAGGGGGGCGGAATTTCGACGGCACCGCTAGGCGACTTCTTCCACATCCGGAGGAGGAGAGCCATGCGCATTAGGAACCTCTCGCAAAATTCGGCCGAAGGATATCGAGGTCGGCCTCCCGGGAGGGCGATCTTCCTCAAGCCGAGCAACAACAAGACGCCCGCCCTTAACTAAATCAAGAATTTCTTGGAGGCTGGTCGCATGGCCGCGCGAGGTTAACATGAATGCATACTCCTCGAGTCTTTGTAAGCTTCAACGGCCTCTACGAACTTCCTCGGTTGCTTGACGGGCGCTTTCTTGACCTCCACTGCGCACATCGGCTGAGACGCCTCTCCATTTCCTCGGCACGGGCGTGGTAGCACGTTCGCTCGGCGACCTTAGCCCGAGCTCTTCTTCTACCCCCAGGCAGATCTCGCTCCGCCTCGGCCCTCGCGCTTTCTTTCTCGAGTTGGCCCGAGTCGTAGCCTCTTCACTGGGTCTTTAGTGATTCTTGTACCCCTTGAAAGGTAGCATAGGCTTCCTGCGATCTCCGTCTTGCCGCCTTTCCGGATCGGCATATTTTTCTCCACTCACGGGTTCCTCCGATTGCATGCCATAAAAGCCCAATCATCCGCCCGACATCCCCATGGCGTCTTCAATTTGTTCTTCAAAGCGATTTCAGCGAGAATTGCTCGATACCTTTTGTCCAGGCACGAGCCGGACACTCATCGCGCCCGACCCACCTCTGGTAGAGCTCTCGATCGCTCCTCCGTCGGCGTGGCACATCGAACAAATTCCATAAAACCACCGAGGGCGTAGTCCAATCATCCCCTCGCAATAATCATTTCTCACCGACTTGGAGGGATGAAGTGACCTTCCCGAGGTCATCCGAGAAAGTTCGCGGACCTCCCCCCTTCCGGGGCTGCTCGAGATGCTCCGACGCCATTTGACCAACCCCTTGATCGGCCCGGCTCCTCCATCACAATCCCTCCTCTTCTCCTTTGAAGAGGAGGTTGCACCGCCTCTGGCACCCCATCGCAGGGGCGTTTACCGCCCGGATATCTTTTCTCCAAGCCGCCTCCGCTTCGCGGGTTGATCGCGCCGCCCGAGTTCGCCGTGTGGCCGTATTCCTCACGCCTGCGAAGACGTGCACGCAAATCAAGCCACGCCCGCACAAAGCAACCACCGTTAGAAGATCAAAAGAAAACAAAAGACGTTTCAAAAGGAAATGTGAAAAATACAATGTTTACCTCGAACGGCAGCCGCACCGCACTCGGTGGCCCCCGAGTGCAGTGTCTACGCCTACGGGCGCGGATGGTCCGCCTGACGGACTAGTCGTCACGGGGAGACGGCGCAATCTCGCCCAATCTCGCCGGCTTGTTCCCCTGGAGAATGGGGCCGCACTTCTTCATTACACGGAGGATTCTCGTTGAGGCTCTCTCGACCTCCACCTCCCGCTCGGCCGCCTCGTCGTCCCGAGCCCCTCGCTTCGGGATTGGCGGGCGGAGCGGCCTCAAACTCAAGCAGTGCGGCCAAGTTGGCCTCGGTAGCCAACCTTTCAATCCGCCCGTCCATGATTCCCGGGCTGTATGTTCTCGACGCGAATAAAGGTGGCCGACAGAGCCCCCTTTGATGCCCTTTCCCTATAAAGGTGAAAAGAAAAGACAATTACGAAAAGGAAACGATAAATAGCAAAAGCAGAGAAAGGAGAAAGGATATAGACTTACGATAACCAAAAACAAAATCTGAAGGAGGATAAAGGACAGTCTCCCTTCCTTCGTCCTCCACGCGAGCTTGCCACTCGCCGCTCACCCAGAGCCATTTTTCTTTCCAGTCCTTCAACGATGAAGGAAGACCTTCTACTAAACTATCCGGATACCCCAGTCGGGTCTGTACATAATACCATCCGGACGGTTGACCTTTTGATGAAGGAGTTGCTCGCCAGACGAAAAGTTCATTTATTTCTTTGAACTTAGGGCGAGGGTACTTCTCTAGGTGGAACATCACCAAGAGGCCAATAATCCTGCCCCACGTAATGGGATGCACTTGGGTCGGGTGCATACCCCACTTGCAAAGCCACCGTGTGAGAAAAACCGGCGCGAAACCGCAGATCCGAATAGAAGGTCAAGGGCGGTATGAATACCCACGCAACCCACGGGCGGGTCTGGGGACCTCGGTGTCGTCCCGTGCCCCAAATGAATACCATTTGGAATACAATACCTTCGCCGAGCTCTCCCATCTCCCTGATCATCGCATGCTTGGGATATCATTTATGTCGCTCGGCGTCCACCGAGGCTCAACACGAAGCGAGGTCCTCCTCCTTGCCGCCGTCGCCATTACGATGACCCATAGGACCTTGTGGCCTCTCGGCCTCGAATCACCGAAGGGTTCGTTTACCCGCCTCCACATTGTCACGCTCCGGCTCCGATGGGTCCATATTTTCTTCTTCTTGCCGAGCACGCTAAAATCAACACTCGGGGATTCTTCGTCGAATTCTCTTGTGCCGATGCAGGCTAATACACCGTTCCTTCTCTAAAAACGGTCAGCCACCGTCGGGTCAAAGATAGTATCGTCCGCTCCAAGGACGTTCCACTTGTGAAGAATCCGGGAGAAGATATCTCAATAATGTTCGGTGTGAGACGGAGATCGCCGTCTTTGGTGAAAAATAAACAGAGGGTTGAGATGGAGGATCTTCAATTTCAACTTCTACACTATAACTACGACTCCTACTATCTTCAAAAGAAAACATTTATAGGTAAAGGAAGAGTATTTGAAAAAAATACCTAAGTTCAAGTCTCACGAACTTGGGAAGCCGACCAAATTTCTGCTTCGGTTTTAATTACTTTAGCTCAAGGTTAATGGTTGCGAAAGTGAATAATGGAGGGAAACAAAGGTATTTATAGATGAGTTTCCTTGATAAACGAGACGTTTATTCGAAAGGGCGCTCGCTTTTTAAAAGCTCAAAAGCCGTCAAACATGTCGGAAAAACGCGCGTCCCCACGCCCGCGCCCGGACCGACGTAACTTTTTCGGTTCTGTGCAAGATTGGTCCAACCACGAGAGGCCACGTGTCCATCATTATGGCAACCCAATTAAATGCGCCTTTGCATTAATCACTACGAGACAGGTGCCAGGAAAGGACAAAACCTTTGAGAGATCCGTTTCCCCATTAAATGTTCATCATTAGCATTAAAGTTTAACCCCGACATCAAAATTCTTCTCTCGAGTCAAACTTGGGGGCCTTTGATGACACTTTGAGCCGAGCCGGAAGAAATTAATCCACGTCATCAGTCTGACACATATCCGAGTAGGCGACCTGCGGGTGACGTCAACAATGATGTACGACGACACGTCACGAATTAGGCTCGCCCGCTACCGAGCCCAACCGCAACACGGCCGCCGAGCCCCGAGCCCAAATTTCAATATGAAACGCACGCGCGACAGCCTCGTAAAAATAATCACACGCCCATGCTTAACGCTTTATTGGTATCAGAAACTGCCACATGTCAGAGAATTATGAAGAGAAGTCGACAAGTGGCAAGTTTTGACTGACATGCACAACTATAGAGGGACATGTGTCTTTCTTTAATTATTTTACTAATTAATGAATAGTTAGTGCAAAGATGACTATTGTAAACCCACTTACTCAAAGGGGTATAAAAAGTCTGAAAAAGAGAAAAAAGAAAAGAGGCAACTGTAACAAACTATAAGAAAGACCGACCCCAATAATCGGCTCGTAAATACAAAAAAAAGGCATAATTAGCCGTAAATAAACATACGTTACGCGTTTTCATTTCCACGTGTTAAACCTTTTACATATTTACGCTTGTTGACCAAAACGCACGTCAACAGATATGATGTATTATAACATTTAATTCAAAGAGTTACTTATTAAATTTAACAATTAAAGGGTGTTGGGGACAAGTGCATTATTCATGAGATTTTAATATATTTTAGTATTTATTGAGTGTTCATATACATAGAGCAAGCATGGTTTTATTTATCGGCATTTTGGATTGAAAATATGTAAAACCCCGAAAATTTTGACTATTGTAAATCATGTACTAGTCTTTTATATTGTATGAAATACCTCAATTATCAAATTTCTTTATAATAATCTTGTATTTATATTTAAGATTTTTATTATATTTAATTTTATTCTTAACCGAAGTAAATTACGGGTCACAAATACTAAGAGTTAGTGGAAACCCAGCTTAAATTATAAGATGTTAGAATTTTTTAGACTAAATTAAGAGTGTTATATTAAAGGATATAAGTTATAGGTAGTTGAAGCATAAAGTTTTAGGAGTACAATGAGTCAATCGAAAAGCTTTGTATGTTAAAGGCTAATTGGGATAATTGGTGGATTTATAAGCAACTAACTAAAATTAGGCCTTTATAAAATAAGAACTCGCCGAATGTTCTCAAATTCGGTTCATTAGCACAAAGTAAACACACTTACACACACTTTAGCAAACATATCACATACCCTCATTTCATTCTCTAAGCAAGAAACAAATATTTCCTCACTCCTACACTCTCCTACGATGGCCACACACACATACTTAACCTCAACTTTTCTCCATATACAACCATAGAATCCTGCAGAGGTTTACTAGTTAGGCTAGTATTTGGAACAACAAGGAAGAAATTAAGGAAACCCCACACATGTAAGAAAATAAAAGAGAAGGAAAACCGATTCGGAGAGAAGAGAAAAAGGGGTTGTTCGGCAGGAAAAGAATAGAAGTTGGGTCAAAATCGGAGAAAAAATTGTGGACTCGACCAGAAGAAACACCTCATAAATCGTTGCTTTCAGGTACACAAAAATCAGAAAAATTTCATAAAGGTGGGTGGATTATATATATTAGCATCTGAAAATTGACGTTTGAAGTGCAAAGGGTGAACTTGGACTTGAATTGTTGGGTTGTACATGTTGAAATTAATGACTTAACACCTTAATTTAAGTTCGATTTTACCTGCAAATGAGGAATTGAAAGATAGAAAATGATATTCATTGAGAGACTTTGATTTTACTATAAACTGGAATCGTTGCTTTAATATTGTTGGATAATTGAGGTTGCATTTGTCTAATTGTCGGGATTTTCTACTAAAATGCTGTGAGCGAAATCTGATTCTAAATTAATAGGGTGTTGAATGCTTTTAGTTTGCGAGATATTATATTAGAATGATAAGTTTGGTTGAGATATTTAAGTGGGAAAATTAATTTCTTTGAAGTTGGTGAGTTTGAGGAATTTAATGATATAAAAAATAATAATACTTTGTGAATTGGTGTGTTGATATTAGAAAAGTGTTCTAAAATCTTAGCGATCATAAGCAACAAAACACCAAGGAAACCCACCAAACTCTCTCCTAAATTGTCCTATTTACGTGCTACGTCACTTTGTCCGTCTGCTTTTGAGCCTTTTTTTCACCCTCGTAACTTATGAATTCTTTTTTGGTGTCTAAATGAAAGTCATAGTTTTGTGTCTTGGCTTTCCATAGCCGTAAGAATTACCTCAATATCTATTTTGTACAGGAAATTATGCCCAAAATTCGAACACTGTCGCAAAATGGTATGAACTCCGCTGCGTGCCAATTTCACGGCGCTGCTCCACACTTTGAACTCACTTTCTTTCTTGTTCATGTTGTTCATCCTCTTATATGAATACCCGATTATACGTTGTGTCTTGACTCAAATATAACTCACAAAACCTTGGCGCCTTTATTGTCCTTTGCTGAAATGAAGATCTCAACCAAAAGGAATGACTACAAACTAAAAGCCGGTTATGATGTTGGGGTTCAACTTAGGTGGAAGTCTCTATGGTGAACCACCATCATGTACCACCGTCCAGAGTCATTGTCGGAGACAAACATGTCAAAGAATCCCCTTTGACGCCTGTATTGACTCTGCTCAAAAGAAGATCGAAACTAAAGGTGGGCAAATTATCATCTTTCTAAAGAAAAATTAGGTTTGCTTGTTATTTCATAAACTTCATGACAGAGAGCAATTGCATAATTTCACGATATACATCATTTTCATAAAGTTCACGATCACTGCCTGGAGAATCCATCATTCGAACCCTTTATAAGGTTGTTCTATGATTATATTTTGCGTTTCTTCCAGGATAATTTTCTTTATTAAAGAAAGCATAAAGTATACCATTCATGATCATATTCACTTGCATTTTAATTATTATAACTGTTTGACTCAGCCTTTGTGCAATAAATGTCATTTTGACAAAAATACTGACTGTTTGAGTCTATTGTGGCGTGGGTAGGTTAGACAATGGATCGAACAGGTTGCTTGTGGTCCTTGTTTGACTACCCATATGCCTAATCCCATTTTCGGTCGGGCCGATACTACGCGACGAACTTGGGTCGTATAACGGTATATTCATGAATATGACAATCTCGGGTAAAAAGCCCATAGCTAAAGAGAGGTCGAGCTACGGGGAAGGGATAAGGTGGTGATCAAGCTTGCCAAATATTATTGGGTGCTATAAGGAGAACGGACAGGGTCAGTGTCCGATCAACACTGAACCTACGTTCTTGTTTTTTGGGTGACGGATTGATTGATGATTGTTTTTATTAAAATGACTTTATTTTAGAATTAGATATCAACTATTGTTTTTAAAAATTGAGATATTTATAGCTCATCCGAAAAACAAAATATTTATCGTACTTAATTACTTGTTGCATAATGTGCTTAGCATCATTGCTCGCATTAAAAATTGATTGATCATTACCGAATTGCGAAAATGTTCTTTATTATCGAAAGAAATGAATCTTTTGTACAACATTAGCATGCATACATGAATATCTTTGGCACACTAAGTATGTTGGTCACGCAAAAAGAAAATATTTTAGTATTCATATATTGCATTCCCCTACCCCAACCTACTAAGCTCGTTTAGCTCACCCCGTATTTTCATAAAAACTTTTCGAGACGAATACTTTGATATCGATGAGACCCGACACGAACTTCCAAATTGAGTGTTACTTCTACATAGCGACTTCATTTTGAAGGGCTTATCCATGAGTGTTCGAACAAATCTAACTAGTTTATTTTGTAATAGTTAGGTGACTTTTAGCTCTACTTAATTGTATCTTATAGATTACTAGAGTTTCGTTGTATTTATAGTTTTAGTTGTTTGTACTTTGGATAATAGCTCTTGTCGAGCCTAAGTTAATGAATATGCGAAATTGTAATTGGGTATTATTTTGATTATGAATTGGTCGTGATGATTATGGTATCGAGCTTAGGTGTAAAAGGAACTACACCCGAGCCGACCCAGGATAAGATCTTGGTTGTGATTATGCTACCCCTACTAGATAGTCTTAATGATTCTCAATTTGTGTGTCGGCTTTGGATATTTTTGGTGAAATATTGCTGAATGATTTTGTTATTGGCCTTTGTTTAATTTTATTGTTTGCACCAAGCTATGACATGATAAACAGTTGTATGTTATAAGCTCCGATATAATGAACTTAAGTCACAAAAGAATGATATTATCCGGGTACTAGCATAATTAACAAAATATTTTCGATATTTGGATTTGTAGAACTTAATGGCTATCGATATGAGACTATCTAATAGACATGAGGCATCTTTATTCGGAATATATGATCGTTGGGGATACATACAAGTAATGGATGAGTTTCTTAAGGGTTAACTTGGTTTATTGGTAAGTTAATGTTTGTATATAGTCTATGTCTTTTTTGGATCTTGATCATCCCTTATGTAGTTCTGATTAGGAAATAATAGTTGTATTCATTGATCATCGAAGTATTATACTAACTTAAGTATCATTTGTACTTAGGAATAGCCTTAGAACCAGAATGATATGTTGGGAATGTTAGATATAACCATGGTGATGCAACTACCATAAATTGGTAAAGATATGATGTTGGTTAAGTTTTTACGAGCTTGATGTGGGATATTTCATTCTTTAATTACGTGCGTGAATTCTTCCTTATTATTAATTTACTTTCATATAACAATAGAAATAACCAAAGGCGGACGGGGAAAACTTAGAGCGGACTATCTGGTCGAACCATGCCACCCTGTGCGAGGTCGCTACATCTGTGTGTTCAGGTCATGTAACTATTTGGTGTATAACCCTTGTGATTAATCATCGTTAATAAGTGCTTTTAAGTTATGATCGCCGCTAACTATTAGGCGATATAAAATTCAATCAACCTGGTATATTTCGGAGAGGAGCTCCAATATTATTTTTCAAGTGGAAAGATTTGAAAAATAAGCACTCACTATTAAGGATTAAATTAGGATAGTTAGAGTAAGTGAAATTTCCTTAAATAGATGAATTGTTCAACTAGTTACCCAAAAAAAAAAAATTTTGAGTGCTTAAAGATGAATTTACGAGAGGGGTATATAAGTTGAATATGATAGGAAGAATATTATTACTTGAGATACACTTAAAAGGACGAGTTACCAAACTATCGACTTGGTTTATTAGTTGTTGTTGGAATAGTGCATATGTTTAGGTTTGGATCTTGATCATTCTAAATGCAACACCGATTTGAAAATAGTGTTCATGTACCAATTGAGGTATCCTTCATGCTCATGAATAGTCTCGAGAAATAAATTAATGTACTAGGAACTCTAGATTTTAATACCAATCATAGGAACGAATTGTACAATGACGCGACAAATACTAAGTTCTTGGTGGAAGATGATATAATTCGTTTATGTGGATCTTTATTCTGGTCGATTTGACATGAGGCAAAGAGCATGGTCGTGTTTTGTTTTAATTAGAGTTCTTTTAATTAATTATTATTCTATTAGTTCTTGAATTTTAATTAATTGTTTAGTTCTTTGATTAAAGAGAGTTTTAATAGAACAAGATTTGATTGCTTAAGTTAGTCTTTGAAATAGATTAGGATTCTTTTTTCAATTAGGATTCGATTTCCTATTTCATTATTTCTAGTTTAATTTGGATTTAGTTATTTCTTATTATTGGGCCCTAGCCCGTAGGTTAGTCTATTTAAATTGCAGATTTGTCATAAGAACAACAGACTTTTGGAGATAATATTATTGGCGGTAAGTTTCCAGATGTATAATTTCCATAGGAACTATGTTCTTTTTGTTATTCTATTTCACGTATTATTTTTTTCCTCTTTTCCGAATTATCGATACCCTTGACTCTATCAGATACTTGGGTGGTTGACCTTGATTCTATGTTTACATAAATTGATAAAGGATAGTAGTGAAATCATGTGACCAATCGTAGTTGTCATTGTTAGATATTTTAACACCTTATACTTTCTGGAGACTAAACTATAAGTTTTAAATTTTGTTATAACACTTATGAAGGATTATAGAAATAAGTGCTTGATAGTTAGGCTTTAATCTTTTGATGATATCGGTGACTAGTTTATTGGTTGGGTATCTCTAAATACATAGACCGAGGCTTTACCTTACAATTGGAATTGTTATTTATAAAATAGTTATTTGTTTGAAGTTGTATGAGACAAGAAGAGTGAATGAATTAGAATGGAACTTGGTCACAAAGAACTCCTATGATCTTGTACGCATTGAACAACACTTTTTGTGTAGATTCAATGAGGACTCAATAGAACTTTTGCGACAATATATACGTGTGTAATTAAGTCATTGATTCTAGAATGTTTCTCATTTGGTTTCTTTAGTACATATAACATTTGAGTTATCTTTTGATTAGTTAATGAGGTGTATTGACAAAAGTTTGGACCTTATTATCGAAAGTTTGACATTTAAGAATTATTAATTCGATATGAGAATGATATAATCCTGGAAAAAGACTCCAAAATTGTCTCGATATTCTGAAAAGATTGATTGAAATATTGGAAAAGTCTTTTTAGTATATTAACTGGACTAGATATACATATTGTTGGTGTAAGTATTTCTCCGTAGTTTAATTATAGAAGCTTAACACATGTGTATCATTTGAGTTGATTCAATTATAGTTTGACAATGAGATATCATTTGCGAGCATTAGGTAACTTGGAATCAATAATTCTGAGCTATATTTGAGTTATGTATGATTGGAGAATACAAGGGAATGATGTGTTTAGAAAAAAAAAGTTATTCTAATTGCTTGTGGATCTTAAGCTTGAAAGAATATGTAATTAGTTGTTATGACTCTGCGTCAAACTTTTTCTTCCTCGTTATCTTAAAACAAAAAAGGATTAAGAATCGTGTTTTGATTTGACCCTTAAAGGAGTTTGAGAACAAAATCATTTTGGTCTTCGGAATTTGGTATGGGCGAGACTTATGTATTAATTAATCTTCTCAGAAAATTTAGGATGTACACTTGTGTAGGATTTTGAGGTTTAGCATTGATGTTGTATTATTTGGTTGGTAGCTCTCAACTTACATTATATATAGGGAAGACATGATAAACTAGACGAAGCTACTTGGGGGACTAAAGAAAAAAAAAAAGCTTATTCTTAAATATTTAGTTAGAATTTGGGGGTCAAATTCTTATAAGGAGGGAGGATGTAGAACCCCAAAAATTTTGACTATTGTAAATCTGTACTAGTCTTTTATTTTGTATGAAATACCTCAATTATCAAATTTCTTTATAATAATCTGGTATTTATATTTAAGATTTTTATTATTTTAATTTTGTTCTTAACCGAGTAAATTACGGGACATAAATACTAAGAGTTAGTGGAAATCCGGCTTAAATTATAAGATGTTAGAATTTTTAGACTAAATTAAGAGTGTTATATTAAAGGATATAAGTTATAGGTAGTTGAAGCATAAAGTATTAGAGTACAATGAGTCAATCGAAAAGCCTTGTATGTTAAAGGCTAATTGGGATAATTGGTGGATTTATAAGCAACTAACTAAAATTAGGCCTTTATAAAATAAGAACTCGCCGAATGTTCTCAAATTCAGTTCCTTAGCGAAGAAAGTAAACACACTTACACACACTTTAGCAAACATATCACATACCCTCATTTCATTCTCTAAGCAAGAAACAAATATTTCCTCACTCCTCCACCTCCTACGATGGCCACACACACATACTTAACCTCAACTTTTCTCCACAAACAACCATAGAATCCTGCAGAGGTTTACTAGTTAAGCTAGTATTTGGAACAACAAGGAAGAAATTAAAGAAACCCCACCCATGTAAGAAAATAAAAGAGAAGGAAAACCGATTCAAAAAGAAGAGAAAAAGGGGTTGTTCCAGGCTTGGAAAAGAATAGAAGTTGGGTCAAAATCGGAGAAAAAATGGTGGACTCGACCAAAAAACACCTCATAAATCGTTGCTTTCGGTACACGAAAAATCAGAAAAATTTCATAAAGGTGGGTGGATTATATATATTAAAGATCCGAAATTGACGTTTGAAGTGGAAAGGGTGAACTTGGACTTGAATTGTTGGGTTGTACATGTTGAAATTAATGACTTAACACCTTAATTTAAGTTCGATTTTACCTAAAATGAGGAATTGAAAGATAGAAAATGATATTCATTGAGTGACTTTGATTTTACTATAAACTGGAATCGTTGCTTTAATATTGTTGGATAATTGAGGTTGCATTTGTCTAATTGTCGGGATTTTCTACTAAAATGCTATGAGCGAAATCCATTCTAAATTAATAGGGTGTTGAATGCTTTTAGTTTGCGATATTATATTAGAATGATAAGTTTGGTTGAGATATTTATGTGGGAAAATTAATTTCTTTGAAGTTGGCAATGAGTTTGAGGAATTTAATGATATAAAAAAAATAATAATACTTTGTGAATTGGTGTGTTGATATTAGAAAAGTGTTCTGAAAATCTTAGGGATCATAAGGAACAAAACACCAAGGAAACCCACCAAACTCTCTCCTAAATTGTCCTATTTCTCGTGCTACGCCACCGTCCGTCTGTTTTGAGCCTTTTTTCACCCTTGTAACTTATGAATTCTTTTTGGTGTCTAAATGAAAGTCATAGTTTTGTGTCTTGGCTTTCCATAGCCGTAAGAATTACCTCAATATCTATTTTGTACAGAAATTATGCCCAAAATTCGAACACTGCCGCAAAGGGGTACGAACTCCGCAAGCGTGCCAATTTCACGGCGCCGCTCCACACTTTGAACTCATTTTCTTTCTTGTTCATGTTGTTCATCCTCTTATATGAATACCCGATTATACGTTGTGTCTTGACTCAAATATAACTCACAAAACCTTGGCGCCTTATTGTCCTTGCTCAAATGAAGATCTCGAACCAAAATGAATGACTACAAACTTAAAGCCTTATGATGTTGGGGTTCAACTTAGGTGGAAGTCTCTATGGTGAACCACCATCATGTACCACCGTCCAGAGTCATTGTCGGAGACAAACATGTCAAAGAATCCCCTTTGACGCCTGTATTGACTCTGCTCAAAAGAAGATCGAAACTAAAGGTGGGCAAATTATCATCTTTCTAAAGAAAAATTAGGTTTTCTTGTTATTTCATAAACTTCATGACAGAGAGCAATTGCATAATTTCACGATATACATTATTTTCATAAAGTTCACGATCACGCTAGAGAATCCATCATTCGAACCCTTTATAAGGTTGTTCTATGATTATATTTTGCGCGTTCTTCCAGGATAATTTTATTTATTAAAGAAAGCATAAAGTATACCATTCATGATCATATTCACTTGTATTTTAACTATTATAATCAAGCTTGACTCGGCCTTGCGCAAATAAATGTCATTTTGACAAAAATATCGATTGTTTGTGTCTATTGTGGCGTGGGTAGGTTAGACAATGGATCGAACAAAGGTTGCCCGTGTGGTCCTTGTTTAACTACCCATATGCCCAATCCCATTTTCGGTCGGTCGGAGACGGCGATAGAACTTGGGTCGTAGAACGGTATATTCATGAATATGACGATCTCTCGGGTAAAAAGCCCATATCTAAAGAGACGTCGAGCCTATAGGGAGGGATAAGGTGACCGGCTTCGCCAAATATTGTTGGGTGCTATAAGGAGAATGGACAGGTCATGTCGATCAACGTTGAACCCACGTTCTTGTTTGGTGACGGATTGATTGATTGGCCGCTTTTATTAAAACGACTTTATTTTAGAATGAGATATCTACTATTGTTTTTAAAAATTGAGATATCTATAGCTCATCTGAAAAACAAAATATTTGTTGTACTTAATTAATTGTTGCATAATTTAGCATCATTGCTCGCATTAAAAATTGATTGATCATTAATGAATTGCGAAAATGTTCTTTATTATCGCAGTAAATGAATCTTTTATACAACATTAGCATGCATACATGAATATCTTTGACACACTAAGTATTTTGCTCACGCAAAAAGAAAATATTTTAGTATTCATATATTGCATTCCCTTACCCCAACCTACTGAGCTCGTTTAGCTCATCTCGTATTTTCATAAAAACTTTTCAGAGATAGAATACTTTGATATCGATGAGACTGACATGGAACTTCCAGCTGAGTGTTACTTCTACATAGCAGCTTCATTTTGAATGGCTTATCCATGAGTGTTCGAACAATCTAACTAGTTTATTTTGTAATAGTTAGGTGACTTTTAGCTCTACTTAATTGTATCTTATAGATTACTAGAGTTTCGTTGTATTTATAATTTTAGTTGTTTGTACTTTGGATAATAGCTCTTGTCGAGCCTAAGTTAATGAATATGCAGAATTGTAATTGGGTATTATTTTGATTATGAAATTGGGCGTGACAAAATATATATATTAAATTTTTAAGTTTTAAATAACAATTTATTTCAAAATAAATCTCATTAAAATAATAACCTAGCAATATTTTATGATTGGTTTGATAACTCATTGATGCTAGGATAGACTATAAAGAGGATAAATAATTTTATTGTTTTAGAAGATATTATTAGTTATCCTCTCCATGTAAATTTAAATATTGATTTCTAAAATGAGAATAATTAAAAATAAAACACAAAATATAACTTAAAATATAAATACAACGAAAAAATTATTAATTAAACTAACCAAAAACGTTCATGCGTTCCACAAGATAGATTATACAAAAACTCTTGTTTAGTGCGAGAATACGGGTTCAATACTGTCGATGTTGGTAGGATATTTGACGAAGACGGTAATATGAGAAAACGTGAAGATGAAGTCATATTTGATGGTTATGCTTTGTCTTTAGGATCAACAATATTGAAGTGTCTCTCTAAAGCAATTGAACTACTATAAATATAAGAGGATTGTAAATAAAAATTTGTATAAAATTTACTTAAGTTAACATAAATAATAAGCTGCCAAAATATCCGTGAACAAAATATTGGCTTTAGTTAATTGTTTAGGAACATTGTGTATGTAACATTTGGAAACTTTTGGTATAATAAGTCGGAATACATTTTATAATATTTTCCTAATTTATGAACAAAATCTTTGAACAAAACATTGACTTGATATTGTTGATGGAAGATTGATTTTGTATTTAATGAGCAACATTTTCTCTAAATAATTGTGATGTTGTGTATCTAATCTTTGACTATATAATATCTATATATTGGTATATATTAATATAAATATTAATATTCATGATTCTTATTTAATATAGATTGCAAGATCTACGGTTATGATTTTGCAAAGAAAAATAATACCAAATTTAGGAAGTGAAAATGAGCGGGAAGATTTGGTTCCTGGGACTGTTATTATATATATGTATAGATACATATTTATTTTATCTTTTTTATCACCAAATGTTAGTTAGTAAATTACACTATTTGAAATCGAACTATAGCTGGAAAAACAAATCAATCGTTAATTTTTCTTTTTCACCTCAATCATTGAAAAAAAAGTAAGACTGAATAAAATTATGAATTGAATAACGATAAGAAATGAATGGTATGTACAAGGAATGCAAAAAGAAATGGATGACAATTTTTTACTTGATTAAAATCTCTTTATTGGTAATTATAAATGAATAATAGTAATGGAGAAAAATAATTTTAATTATCAAATTACTTTTATATAAGATTAATTAAATTAAATCTTACTAAATATATTATGCACAAATGGATATAAGATAATTTTAGTGTGTGTTTAATAATACATATAGTTATATTTATGAAATCAATAATATTTTATACAATATATTATTTCTTATAAAAAAATATAAAGAAATCATTAAAAGAATTTTATATAAAGTTTTTGATTTAACTATTGAGTACTGATTGAAAATGACTATGATTTATTAAAATATTAAATATAATTTATGTTTAATTTATAAATATTGAATTATAAATAAAAGAATTGTTTATAACACTAATATTCAAAACTCTAGATTACATACAATATTCTTAGCCATTTTTAGAAGGATAATTTCATTAGAAAATAAAATTAGAGTCATTTTTGATGATTGAGAATAGCTAAACCAATGAGGAGAAGAGGAATGACTATTCCTTACATTTGAAATAGGGATTCCCATGGAAATGAATATTCTCATTATGAAACTATATCGCATATGAATGGATGAACTAAAGAATGCCATTTCATTTCCAACTCATTCCCACATATCAATCATGGCATTATTAGTTCAATAACAATGAATTTTTTATAAAATTACTATTCAAGTTGCATTCATATGAATTAAAGCTTCTGCAAATCAAAATCCAAATGCAATTTTTAGATTTAAGTAAAATTCTAAGTAATTTTTTTCTTTGTAGAATGTTAGAAACAGACTAACAGTGCCCTGTTACCATTTAAATAGAATAAGCTTATGTAGTTTCATGCGTTTCGAATAGGTCAATTGCGGAAGCTAAATCCGTTATTTATACAGTTGTGAAACATCTAGCCTGGAATCAAATAAAGATTGTTTTGATTTTGTGGGCTGCTAGGAACACTTTTTTTTCTTGGTTATTTTTAGGGATATGTGTTATTTTTTGACTCCATATCCGGCATTCGCCTCTGAATATGCTCATTGTTGCAAAATCATTGTGCTTGCTGCAATTTTTATCTGATTGGAATATGAATTTGATATCATAATTGCATAATGCTGGAACTTTTTGGAACAGATATAATTGTTATACAACAGTTTGATTGAGCGTGCTATTATTTGGTTTAGGTGCTTAAAAGAAGGGATGCTCTTTCTGCACGCTTAGAACCATTTTGAAAACTTGATTGACATGAGCAAAGTTGATCCATGTTAGATTTTATTGCCTTTAGTTGAATATACACTTTTTGTTGGTTGGTGTAAGGAATTGGATTTTAGTTAGCTACTAGTACGTTTTTGTTGGATTTTAGATCACGGTGACTTTATTTGAATATATTATACTTTTGTTGGTGAGTGGAATTAGATTTCATGTGAATTTGTAGTGAATTTTATGATGCTAGTGGAATGATACGTTTTTTGTAATATTTTGGATCAATTAATTACATTAAAAATATAAAATCTGCCATTACTAATTTTTGATATAATTTATAATTGTATTTATTGTGTGCCCTCGTTATAAAAAATTTATGGATCCGTTCTGTAGACATCAATTATAAACCGGTGTAAAAATTTAATATTTTAACATCGTGGTTTAGAAAGCGGATAATTTGTCTTTTAGACATCGTTTAAAACCGGTGTCTATTTTAGAAATGACACCGGCCGTGAGCCATTGTCATAACTCATAAGTCCTCACTTTGAACATCGGGGCCTCTAGCATCGGTTTGTGTCTTGATACACAACGGTTTAAAAACAACTTTCTATTGGCCTTTTTGTAGTAGTGTTAATTTATAATTTTGAATTTCATTTATAAATATAAACCCAACAAAATTAGCTCGCCCAAAAAGAAGGCTAAAACTTAGGGCAATGGACACAAATACCCACCTTTTTTTAAGTCAATGTCAATTTTTATATTTCCCTGTATAATTCTACATAAATTCACACCCCCCCCTTTTTTACACAACAATACGCTCCAAAAAATTCCCCGATTTTTTACGCTTTGTATCAACATTGTTTCAAACATGTTTCTTTTCATAAATTTTCATTGAAAAAATAAATTTTGTCATCGTTAATAATACATTTTATACTCAAGTCTTATAAAAAGTCAAGAAATATACACATAAAACAACACATTTTAAAATTAAATAAATTAAAAATATTATATAAACAACATGAATAAAAAACACACAATTCAATTTTTGATCCAATGCATAAAAACATAAAAAACAAGGAAACAACCAGGAGGTAATATAGAAACAAACCAAAAAACAATATCGAAAACACCATATGAGCAAAAAGAGTTAAAAATTGTATTTTAACATCAAAAACTTCATGGAAACAACAAAGAAACAACAAAACAACATTAAAAAGGGTATGGAAACAACCTAAACAACGTAAAAAAGTTTTAAAATACCACATGAATAAAAAGAGCTTAAAAATAGGTAAAAATTGTATTCACACATCGAACACTACATTGAAACAACAAAAAAAAAATTATTAGAACAACATTAAAAATATTATAGAACAACATCGAAACAATAGAAACAATGTACCAAATAATATATGAATAGAAAACAACATAAAAATAGGTTAAAGTTATTTTGAAACATCGAAACAACAAAGAAACAAAGATAGAAACAACAAAGAAACAAATGTAAACAGCATCGAAACAACTTATATAATATATATAACAATGCAGAACAAAAAAAAAACAAAAAGAAATAAAAAAATTAAAAAAATATGCAGGAGCGTAAAAAAAAGGTACAAAATTAAAAAAATAGGTACAAAAATAATAGGAGCGTATTGTGTGGTATGATGACCAAAATCAGCGTATTCCATGTAATTTCTCCTAAAACTTATATAAGACCATCTTACGGCTCTAAAAACTGTAAGACGCATCCTACTACCCTACCCGCTTCTCATACCCGCCCAAATTTTTTTTTTTAATTTTCTCTTTCAGATTTTCTTTTGCTTTTTTTTAAACTATGGTTTATTTCTTCTTTTCCTTTTCCCTTCTTCTTCTTCTTCTTCTTCTTCTTCTTCTTGCTATCTTCTTCTTCTTCTTCTTCCTACTGTCTTCCGCTTCGTCTTCTTCATCGTCTTCATCTTCTTCGTCTTCTTCTTCGTCTTCTTCCCGTTATCTTATTCTTCTTCTTCTTCTTCTTCTTCTTACTTTGTGTGATTGTCGCCCTTCTTTTTTTGTTTTTTCTCGTTTCATTGCTTTCAAGTGTATCGCTTTGTAATAAAGTATGAGTTTGAAATAAAATTTGTGACAAATCTGTGAATATTGGTGCTTGGAAGTATCGGAAATTACCTTAAAAGTATCAACAATTGCCTTAAAAGTATTAATTTTTTGTCACTGTATTTCAACATTGAACATATATTATATTACAAGTATCAAAATTTGCCTTAAGAGTGTCAAAAATTACCTTAAAAGTAATAATCATTTTTAAAAGTATCACTTTGTAATAATAAAAATGGGAAATCCAATAACAATTGAAACAAAGAAAAGTATCGGAATTATATTGAAAGTATCGGTAATTATGTGAAAAGTATCGATATTCTACATTGGGATATGTAAAATATTGAATCATAATTATGCATGTTAAAAATATCGAAATTGCCTCGAAAAGTATCATAAATTTCCTTTAAAGTGTCTCGTATTCGCACTTGGATATGTAAAGTATTAAAACATAATTGTGCATGTTTAAAAGTACCATAAATTGCCTCAAAAGTGTAAGTACCATAAATTACTTAAAAATATTTCATTACAATTTGGTAGCTAAAAAGTATCACTATTTGGTGAAAAAGTATCACAAAACATCATAAAAATATCATATTTATTGCTCAAAAGTATCACCGACAAAACTTGTGGCTGTGTTGGAGAAGATCTGGGAATAAAAGGAGAAAGATAAAGAGATCTATTGGAGGAACTACCATATCGTAGGAAGAGAAAGAGAGATCTACTCAAAAGATCTCACAGGTTGGCGACCACGTGACTTCTCTTTTATGGTGGTACTGGATCCGAATTGTAGGATCCGTCTTATGGATTAGGATCCGTAAGACAGTCATCTCCTAATCCATAAGATGGTCCTATAAGAGACCTTCTCGAAAAAGAAAGGGCTGACAAGTTTCGTTGATAATCCAAATGCTTTCTACAAATGAGTAGTTGGACAGTTCGTTTCCATCCCTTTACAATTCCTTAGTCTTATCCTTCTTCAATTATAAACTTTTGAGCTTGATTACACACTTTGGAAAATCAAAATGTCGTTTTATTTTATTTCATCGTCCTACACATGGAAATCTACAAACAAATAACTTTGTCCTTCCAATCAATCAACCTATTTCAAAAAATAAAGAAAGAAAGCAGATTATCATAATCCTAAAGCAAGAAATATAACCAGTCCACAGAAATTATAAAGAACTAGAAAGTTATGGAAATGTTTATCATTATTTGGTCACTGTTAAAATATAACAATCTAATGCAGTCAACATATCCACTAAATTTATTTTTCAGCCAACTGTTATCTGGCTAAGATTTGTAGAAAACCAGGAAAGCTAAAGGAAGATAAAGAAAACCAGGAACACCATTCCCTCATTTCAGCTCCCGAAAGAGCTTTGGTGCAACCTGTAATTAAGAAACACCATTAAAGAGCATTTACAGATTAAAGCCTGCAGTAAAAAAAAAAAACCATTACAACTCAGAAAAACTTACACATTTGTCAATGCATGACCAGTAGTCAAAGTACTGCCCTGTGCAATGCTTATGCCCAGACTCGTCACCTTCAATTCTCTTAACACATTGCTACGACCATAATAGGAAAAAAAAACATAAAGTTTTTGAAATCATGATTAACCAGGTACAAGATGTGGGACAAATTTAATTGATAATAGAGCAAGTTCTTGATTTGCCAGCCCTTTCAAAAAATTGCAATTTCATTTTTGCGCCGCCTATTTGGTGATATAAAGGCAATACTCCAAAGTAAATAATCCTTACACCAAGGCATGCAAACATGATTGCATACATGTAATGGCCACATATTAAGGACAAGTTGGCTCGATGCTTGTTCCCTTTATGTTATGACCAAGTTTTATTCACTATAATTTAATGTAAGTGTTTTTTTCCTTTTTTCTCATTTCCATAACACCCAAAAATTTTACAATATATACTTCAAAAAACACTGTGAACCAACAACTCTTACATGTAGTTTCGCTTTATCATTACAGAGGTTGTGCGTTGCTTGTTTAAACTCTATTCCATCCTTAGAATAAATAAGTGATGTGGGATATAAGTCAATGTTTTCCTCTTATTCTCATAACTCCTTGCAAGAAACTTGACTTGTGTCAGATAAAACTTTTAGTTAATTTACTTATTGTATTATGTCTTCCCCTTTCTCTGCATTTTCATTTCCTCTACTCAAAGTAAAACTTTTCAATGTCTTTTGTGTCCATATCGTTGTTCGGAGAGGCTAGGAGAGTAAACGAATGAAATTGAATTGATTATGTTACTGTTCACGTTGTTTGAATTTTTATCGACCTTCACATGTTGTCTTTGAGCTTCATTTGAATTTTAATCTAATCAAGTTTGAACGAGCCTCAGTCGAGTCAAACACAAGTCCACTTTGAATAATTTGAAATTTTTATACATATTATTATCTTTTTATAAATTGGGTCGATCACTGTGCCTTAAGAACAAGTTACATTCTTATTTACAGCTTTGTTTTTTCAATCTCCAACAGCCTTTAAGCCCTTATTTCCTATTTTATCATAAACTAAACAATGTTCCTCAAGAAAAAAAAAAAAAACTAAACAATGAATAAGCACAGAGACATAGAGATCTTGCAGTCAAATAATTGTAGCAAGAAAAGACAAAATCTTCAAGATAGTCCACAAAAATAGTAATGGGCAAAAGAAAAACTAACTAGCAAAATAATATTTATATGAGAAAAATAAAAACTCAAAACTCTTGGTTGATTACCTGATAATCAACATAAGGCTTTGTGCAATTAGGTTTGCAAGAATCCTCAAGGACCCTCTTTTGATCCACAATATCCTCTTCAGTCCTACATATTCAAAACATGGATATACGTTTTTAGCGTCAATTAAAACGAAGAAGAAACAAATAAAAGTAATTACCAAGGAAGGGATAAAACGGGTAAAACATTCATATATGCTTACATTGACAATGAAACTGGAAATCACAAAAGGAAAAATGGGTTATTCAGTAAGATCACAACTCTAAGGATGTATAAACACTGATCTCTCCACTCACTCTTTCAGTGTGTGGTTTATGTGGTTTTGTTTTTCTGTTCCTTCTATATTGGAGCGAAGGAGTAGGAGCAAATTGAAATGGTTTGCAGACATATGTTTAGTCGTGTAGCGATTTTGAATTGGGAGTTAATAGCGGCGTAAGCTATAAATAATGCTTGGAAGTAAATAGCACGATTTTACAACTTAATAGATGAGACCCCAATGCACACGGGTTGTATATATGTGAGGCCTACATTTTGTCTTGTGAAATGTGTTTTACTAATAGTTCTATGGATTCTTTCTCCTTCCATTGTAATAATTTTAAGGGTTAGTATCCTCGTCGGATGGTCTAACGGATCTAATCCGTTAGACGGATCCAAATATCCGACCCACCACCTACCAACAACGCACAAGTACCAATACTACATCCGTTGGCACAGCTAATACATTTTAGGAGAGTTGCTAATACATTTTAGGAGGACTACTAATACTTTTCTAAGGAAAACTAATATTTTTAGAGTCTGCTACCAAATATTTTTCAGGGATGACTACTCATACTTTTTGGGGAATAACTAATACTTTTATGGAGAACTACTAATACTTTTTATGAGAAAACTATTACTTTTTAGGAGAAACACTAAAATACATTTAACTGGAAAACATAATACTTTTAAATAAGACTACTAATACGTTTCAGTAGGAATACTATTACTCTTGATGGAAAGAATAAATATTTTTCATGAGGATTACTGAAAAAATTGTTCAAGCGGATTACTAATACATTTCAGATTACTACTAATACTTACTTTTAACAGTACTACGTCATTGCCTAATATTACAAAAATGCCGTCGGTCCAGTTATATTCTACCACCCCCAGAATATTACAAAAATGCCACCGCATTCAAAATCACAAAAATGCCACCGCCTATTGTTACCGGTTTGGGGTGGGATCCGTCTAACGGATTTGAACCCGTTAGACAGTCTGATAGAAGTTTTTGTCTAATTTTAAAATTGAATCAAACAATAGGCAATAAATACAATTAAATATTTTTTATTAATATAGTCAAAAAAGAAAAAAATACGATACATTTGATTGAAAAATACACTCAATACTATGTTTTTGTGTTTGATCCTTTGTTGTAAAAATCCCCGCCTAACCCCGATTAATCTCCGCCTGTGCTGCTAGGCCCTCCTCGTCCGCCTGTGATTTTTTTCCATTTAGGCCCCGCCTAACCCCGTCCAGGTCCCACTTAGCCCCGATTAATCCCCGCCTAGGCGCTAGGCCCCAGCCTGCCGCCTAGCTAGCACTAGCGCTTTTTACAACATTTTTGATCTTTGAAAACCGATTTTTCATAAACCCGCTCAAGGCGCAACTTCATTGTCATTACATTTTAGTCATTTTTAGATTCTTAATAAGTGTGAAGATTATAACTTTAAAAGTCAAATATCAAATATGTTGATAAATATAGAAAATATTTTCTATTAACATGAAAAGAATGTTGATATATATAAAAATTAATTTTCCATATAGAAAAAACTATTTTGAATATTATTTTGTATTAAATAAAAATTTAATATCTTCTTATATTGCTATAAATGATGCTACGTATGGATATATGTAATATATATATATATATATAGATAGATATAAATTATTTTGATTGAATCGAATCGACTTAAATAAAAATCATATGTTTATGATGAAATGATCTACGCCCAAATAACAAAATGACTATACATATATCACCAATAACCAAAATACATGAATATACAAATTGATGCCTAATAGCCTGGATGCATAATTTTTAATGCACATAACAAATTAAAATTCTAAGTAAACATATAACTTTTTTATTTATTATATTTATTTTATATTTTATATATGCAATATGGGTGTCAAATCAAGATCATAAAAATGATTAATTTGATATATTGTATGTAAAAAATGGATCAAAAACAAAAAAAAATTACTAATTTTTTAAAAAAGAAAAAGATAAATAAAATAATTAATGTTGTACACACTCAAAACCTAAAAACTAATTTTTATATAATTTTACTTAAGGCATCTTAAAAATTGATTACCAAAAACTACCATTTCCATTATATATAGGGGTTGGATCTAGTGAAACCATATCACGCGGTGAGACCGCTGATGGACTAATCTCAACCATCCTTCTATAATAACTATAAAGCTAGGATTAAATGGATTAATAATATATTAAATATTTAATTTAATCCCCTAAAGGGTAAGATTGTCAAAACACAATTAGTTACTAATGTGATTATAGGATAAACGATTATAGAGAGAGAAACAAAACCAATCACGATCCTCCTTCTATACCACCCTTCTTCGCCATATCTCCAATTCAACTCGAAGTTTTCAAACTCACGACCATTGATGTTTCTTCAAATTTACAGAGAAACATAGAAAAAAAAAATGATGCAATATTATAGAGAAACAATGAAAATCAATACGATGAGTTTAATTCATGTCGATGAATAATCATCAATTGCAGAAGAAACTCCATTCAGCATCATCGATGGTGTAGACATAGATGGAGAACATGAGTCTGGTCATTAATAACAAACTCTTAAAACTGTAATTTTCATGAAGACGACGATGCATAGATACTTATGAAATGATGCATATAACTATAGGATGTTACATAGTTGAAAACTATGCAACAAAAATCAGCTGGCTATGCATTATTTAAAAGCTATCTATGCAAAGTAAAAATTGAATATGCATAACATTATACCCAACTATACAAAGTGTCATAAACTATGCAACAAAAATCAACTAACTATGCATTATATATCTTGAAGCTATCTATGCAAGATAAAAAAACTAATATGCAAAGACATACACCAAACTATGCAAAGTGTTATAACTATGCAAAGAAAAATCAACTAACTATGTATTTTTTGAAGCTATCTATGCAATGTATAAAATAAAATATGTAGTACATTATACCCACCTATGTCATAGTTTCATAAACAAAGGCAACGAAAAATAACTAATTATGCATTATCTAATAGTTATCCAAGCAAAGAAAAGAATATTAACTATCTTTGGATTTAGAAAAAAAAAAGAAGAAAATTGGAAAAAAATATCTACTAAAATAACGCCATTAAATACGCCATTAAATCTCATCGTTTTCAAAGGATACCAAAAAAACTGTTGGATAATAAAAAGTATCATTCTACCCTTAATGAATTAAAATAAATGAAAAAAAGTCTAAAATCCCAGAAAAATCACAGCCCAATAAAAAACCCAATGAATGGATACGATTGATCCACCATGTCTCACCCGATTTGCTCTCATTTGAACTAATATATATATATATATATATATTTTAAGTCTCAAGGGGCGATAATGTAATGTCTAGAAGGGAGGGTTGAATAGACTTTACCAACTTTTTGATTTAGTCCTTTTAAAGTTATAGTTTTTACCACAAGTCAGTTAGGTCCTTGGTGGACAGCTTAGTTTACTTATACATCGAGTTAGCCGATTGATAAGATAACCTAGCCGATTCGATTAACTCTTTAAAAATTCGATTGACTTGGTTTTTACAGCAGAAGACTTTCACCCTTTGTTTGAAATATGTTTTCACCCTTATTTTAAGCTTAGTTATTATCAGTTGACTTAGCAAATTAAACAAACAACAATATAGATATGCAAGAGTAAAAGTGCTTTGAATGTAAAAGACACAAAACATTTTTTATAGTAGTTCGAGGATGGAGTAATTCATCTAATCCACTCTTCTCCAACCTTGGAGGAATCCACTAATGTAATCTGACTTTGTTACAAAATGGTGGCATCCAAGCTAGGCATTGATCACACAACCGGCTTTGCTTCGGGACTCGCTTCTTCAAAAACAGCTTGTCTTGCTACTTCACCTCCTTCAAATTCTTGGATTTGTTCACACAACCCTCTAACGAGTCAAAAGCTTTTGGTTCGAATCGAACCTTAATACACCTCCTTCAACCTTGGGACGAGAGCCCTTTTTCTTTTAAACAAGTTTTCCTCTTCAACATTTGAAGTTGTCTTTCCTTCACTCTGTGTTGGATTGATTTCCTTCGAGTTTAGGCTTGAGGATTTGAATAGAATGCTTGAGAGTGTTATGCTTTGATTGCTTGATTTCTCTTGTGTGTCTCGGATTGCATAAGTGTTATCTCTCTTGAATCCTCACCTTTTATAGTGCTCCTTTGAAAAATATATCGAGTTGAAGAGATATATGTATTTTTCACTCTACACTTTGAGGTCGTTGGCTTGTCTTTTCTTGCAGCTTTGATGTAGATCGATCCTTGAATTTAATACTCTGCACCTTTCCTTAAACTCGCAGGTTTTCGTGTACATCTCATTGGTTCCTTGCTTTTTGCATTATTACAAAGAAAAAACAACTTTAAAGTTGATGATCGACACATGCCTAATTTCAAGAAATAATTGACTTTTCTTCGACAAATGATCTCTTGACTTTCTTTGATCCATTTTGTCGCATAACCCCTTTGACAACTCCACTTATCTTGGAGTGACTTCGATTGTCAATGTCTTTGCCGATCGAGACAACTTTTCGTCACTGACCGAGACTTGTCATCACTTCACTCACCGCCACACAACTGATTCTTCATCTTGGTCTCCAGTCAACTCCTGCATTCTTCAACTTGGCTGCTTCCACTCAGCTTATAGAACGCTATCTATTACAAGTTGATTTACAGTAGAATTGGGGTGTCAACTTCCTAATCTAAGTTTTACATGGTATCATCAAAATCTATTACATAAATTTCCCAACAATTTCCCCCTTTTTGATGATGCCAAAACTTAAATAAAAAATTGCAAAGTAAATAATGCATTAATAAAGAATGATTGTATGAATATGTCATTTTATTGAACATATCATTCTTACACTTTACAAAGCTTTTCAAAGTACAATGAAAAAGTATACAAAGTACTTACAAATTTTGTGTATTTACATTGAAGTAAAGATACATCATAAAGGTGTCTTCAAAGCCTTCAACGCCTCTGTTCTTTCCTTCCTCTCTCATCTTCTTGTGCTCTTCTTCTATCTTCATCTCTTCTCTTCTTTTCATAGACTATTATGGCAGCTGGGTCTTCTCTTCTTTGTCTCTCTTCCCATTCTTGTTGTTGCCTCATGTTTTCCAAATCTTACCTCTTAGTCGCTTTCAAATGCTTCTTCGTAGCAACTTTTTCATTCTCTAGTCTCTTAAGTCCGCCCAAGAAAGAACATCTTTCTTCGAGAATTAATATATTCAACATCTTTTCTTGGTGGAGTACCTGCTTCTTCCACCACTTCTTCCTCTTCCTTCGCTGCAGTCCTGTTGCTCCTCTCCGGGTGTATATCTTTGAACGGCCGTGCTCTTGAAGTCTGGCTGATCGCTTCCTTGAGTCGATTCTTCTCAGCTATTTGACATATTTCCAAGCCGTTTTCCCAGTACCAATCCCATTCCCGCTTGAGAGTCATCCTCCGAAAAATCCTTCCGATTTGAGTGTCTAGAATTTCTCAAGTCATCTTGCTCAAATGTCGCATCGGGAGCTGTTTTTTTGTGGAGCTTAACAACCGGAGAGTCGTAATAATCCCGCTGGGGACCTTCAATTTGGTTTTTAAACTTCCAATTCGTCCATGTTGCCTTTCATCAATTTTTGCAAATTTTGCTTTGATAGTAGCTCTTGTTTTCTTGATGACTAATTGACTTTCTCTTCACCGCATCTCTTTTGGCAAAATGGAGTGAGTCGGTGGATAAGCCATGTTGGGGTTTTTCAAGAACAATCTTCAAATGGGCGTTCTTCATTTCCTTCCTTCCCCTTACTATCTTCCCCTTTTGACATCATCACCAATGAGAGATTTTTGAGGAGTTTTAGACAGAATAAGATCCAGCTTCTCATGCGTTCTTTGAGTGAGATGCTCGAGTTCCGATCATAGAGCTTTCATTTATGCACCGATGAGCTTCATTTTAGCATTCATAACCATCATCTCTCGAGCGCAGCTTTGCTTTCATCCATTTGAAGGTCTTGCTTGTATGGAACCCTTAGCAATTCCATATCCGTCTTGTGCGCCCGGTCTATTCTCAAAATGTGATCCCTCTCCGCCTCTCACAAACATTACATTTTCAAAGACTCCAAATCACCAACTTTGCGAATAGGGATTTGAAGTAGCCGACTTGTTCTCTTCTCGATGCCTTTGTCTAAGCCGTCCATTCCCCGATCCTTAGAAATGTTCCTCAAATATCTCCGGAGATCATGGCATCGTGATTGTCCAGTAGTTGGTTTAGTGTAGCAAAACCTTTTTCCATATTTTCAATCTCCAAACAGATAGCCTCAAGGCTTTTCGTAAGTCTGTTGTGTCGGATCGCTTTCTTACGCCACACTACATCAAAATCGAATCCAAACGTCCCTACTCTCAAGTCATATGTAGCCTCGTAGTCTTCGTGGTGGATCTCAATGGTGTACTTAGCACTTTCTCGCAAAGATATTCGCTTTCTGGGGTACCTCGACCTACGAATGGAAAGTAGTCCGAGAATAAGTCATCTAGAAAAATAGAACTTCTCCCACTCCTCCTTCGAGCCTTTCCTTTGTTCTTAAGATCAAGCTTCACCTCTGTGTGCCTCAAATTGTTTAAGAGAATCATCGGTAGTCGCAATCGTGTGTTAGCTGCGGAGTCGATGATCCTCGGCTATTTTAACACTTCATTGGTCTCGTAGGTGCTTCCTTTTGAGTTTTTGTTGCCTCACCGCCTCAGGGAGCATCATGGGCTGGTGATGGCACCATTGGGGTGGGCCATCAACCAATACAAATTTCGCTAAGGCAACTTTCTCGTGCCTTTTTTCAACTTAACTACCATTTCCTCAATTTCGGGTCCTCTACTGATTTTTCTTTGGGAGCAGACTCGACCGTTGTTGGAGTCTAAAACTCAACTCGACATGTTTTCTCGAGAATCGTGCAAAGCACTAATTTCTTCCTTTCCAGCGACTGCTGAGGAGTGGCATTTTTCATGTTTCTTCAGAGCTTTACCCAAGGAAATCTCAACATCCTTTGGGCCTTGATTACCATTAACAACAGCCTCAACCACCGTAGGGCCTTCTACACTCCCTTTGCGACTCACCGCATTGCATTAGGGTCTTGGACATCGGCATCCTTCGAGGTTTCAACCTCTTGGATTGCACTTGTTAGGACTAGCATTCTCAACTCGCCATGGTCTCCTCGTCCATCCTTTGCCTCGGCCGCAAAGCAGCAGCCAGCGTCCTTGGCCTTTAGCCCAGTTTGAATTTCAACTGAGACAGTCTTAACCGTCTGAGCTTTGCCAATCCCACTATGATGTTTTGGTTCGCTCCTCATAACCTCCAAACTTCAAATTTGTAAGGTCTTCTATGGCCTCCTCCAACCCGACCGTGGTGTGTGTAGTTTCCCCTTCACCGGCGCACCACCGATTCACACGATCAAAGGGGTCATTGGACACATGAGACTCGATGTGGTTCCTTTTGAGTGATCAGCCGATTGGGCAGGTGTCTCAACACCTTTCTTAAGGATTGGCTTAGCTAAGTTGCCATCTACTTCTTTTTTCTTAGCTTCATCGGCAATGTCCCAGGTAAGTCCATCAGAGTGCGCTGGTGAGGTTGAAGCATTGATGGTCCTCACCATTTCCAAGATGTCAGGGGTAGGAGAGATTTGCATGGATGATGACTCTCTGAGCCCCTTCGCACCGATTGTTCATGGAACTCCTTAGACTCTTTCAAGGCTTGTCTGAGTTCAGTCTTCTCAACTGGATCAGCAGCCTCAGGCTCTTCTACGTCACTGGCACTGCTGGTGGCTGGCTGTAATGCACTTTCAGGAGCTTTTGTGAAAGCACAAGTGCGAGGCTTTTGAGACTCCTCAATCGCCTATAGCCTTAACTTTCTCATCCTCCTTTTTGTTAAAAAGAATGTTGGTGCAAATGTCTTCGTCCAACAGAGTGCAAACACAAATTTTTCCCAAAAATTCTAGGAGGTACTCTTCCTCCTCAATAAATTCCGGACTTTGGAATTAAGACTGCCAAACTCGGCTTCCGGGCTCTCCAAATTTGTAGCCTCTCGTGTATGTCGGGGTAAGCGGGAGATAACATAATTAGATCATCATCTTCATCTTGCCGCAGCTCTTCAAGCACTTGCCTTTCTCAAACTATGATAGCATCCATTTAAGGGGATCGTACACCTAACTCTTTATTTCTTTTGTCAGCTGTGTCTAGTTCAGATTCCTCAGTTGTTGGCTTAACAACTGTCTCTTGATGTGGCTGAGCAAAGAAGAATCGATTCTGCTCGATCATCACATCACCACCTTCCTTTTGACTCTGCTCACCAACATCGCTCTTTCTCAACTTCAAGAAATTTTTCGGACTCACTTTGCTCAAGCCTAAGTCGATTGTTTCACCGCCTTCTCCTGGTCTTTCTTTTTAGAGGAACTTCAACACCTTCCTCCTCTTCTTCTTCAGCTATGGCAGTAGACTCTGCCATTTTCAGCTTCTTCGCAGCAGCTGGCTTCCTGGGCATAGCTGACCTTTTCTTTCTCACGACTGGAGAGGGAGCAGGGGCAGTGGTTTTCTTGGCTACGGGGGCAGGAGCAACTTTAGGAGAGGGGGCCTTTGCAAAAGCAGTTGTGTCCACCAGGACATGTTCACCGATTCCTGGGCACCGCATGTTTGCCCTAAACATCTTCTTGTTTGTATGAAAGGTCTTCCCATTGCAAAGAGGGACACCGTTCTTCTCCATCAAGTGGCCTAAGATCAGGCCATAACCCAAAGAGCTTCCAAATTGGCCATCTTCGCAGACAGACATGTTCATCACATTTTGGCACAACTTGCCAAATAAGAACTCGGCCCAGTTGACTTGTTTCTCCTCCATAAACGCTGCCATGACAATCGCCTTGGTCTGGCGGTGATTGAATGACCCAAACTTCATATCCACACATTTCGCCACCACATCCATCAATTTGTGGTAGTATTCAATCAGCTTCTTCAAAGTCGAGAAATTCTCGCTTTCCAGGCCTCCTCGTGCTTGGTTATTTCCTTCCAAGCGACATAAAGGTTGACGCCCTTTGCGCTTATCTCTTTCCCTCGGTAGGAAGATAACAAAGATTCAAGTCGGCCAGCATCAACTTCAATTCCATGTTGTTGGTCGATGAGCGGATTTCATCATCGTGAACCCGAGCATTCACGTAATACATAGCTACCTCCTCGAGGTAAGTGTGAGAAAAATCCATGGATATAAAGTTCTTGAGACCTGTCTTCTCAAGGTTTTCAAAGAATCTTCTTGGCTAAAACCTTGTCCACGCCCGCTTGATAAGGCCTTCAAATCCACGATTGTGCCGGTGTGGATCTTCTCAAAGCTTAGCATAGTCATATGATGGTGCCATTTCTGTCTTGATCTAGAGATTTGAATAAAGAGAAAACTAGGGTTTGAACTTTGCTTTGGAGAGAGAAAACTGAGTATCCTTCGAGAGCAAGAGTGTAAGTGTGAGGAGAGAGAAAATTAAATTTCTCTTTATATGGGACATGAAAGGACAGCTTTTAAAAATTCAAAAGTTTAAAATTGATCACCGGTTTTGATCACATTTGAAAATCGCATTAATTTTCCCACATTAAATGCATCAGTATTTATATCTAATCATGGATAAACTGCCACACGCTTTTTACTGACATCATTTATTACGCTGACGTCAAGCCTAAAAACATTCCCCTCTCGAAAAATGGCTGTGTTTTGTCACTTTGCTCATGAATGACTCAACTATCTTCATTTATGACTTGATTCTCGCCTCTCCCTTGACTGAATAACCACTTGGGTCAAAAGCGCCTAACTCTATACAACTGACTAGCCATCTAGTCGTTTCACTTAACAAGTGAAACTCTATTGAAATTCATTTCTCTCTTGTGCAACCCTCGAATGAGTCTTCGAGCTTCCTAACACAACTCAATCAATTCAAACTCATTCTTAAGCTCTTAAAATCTTGATTCACATAATGGCTTTGTGAATATATCAGCCTAACCGCTTATCGCTTGATATGTATTCCAATGTGATGTCTTTCTTTCCAACATGATCTCTTATAAAATGGTATCGACATCAATGTGCTTGGTTCTTGAGTGCAATTCTAGATTCTCGAGTAATTGCAATGGCACTTGCATTATCACACATAATTGGAATCTCTTTTCTTCTATATCATAATCTCTCGATTATTGCCTTATTCATAACACTTGGCAAAACAAATGGTTGCCTATAGCAATGTACTGCCTGGTTGTCCGAGGTAGCTATTGAATTCTGTTTCTTGCTGAACCAAGAAACTAACTTATTTCCAAGCATTTGATAGGTACCTGATGTACTCTTCCTGTCAACTCTACATCCAACATAGTCTGAGTATAAGTAGCCAACTAACTTGAATCCTCCTTTATTTGGATACCATAAGCCAACTTCATGACATCCCTTCAAATACCCTAGGATTCTCTTGGCTGCCGTTATATGACTTTTCTTTGGAGCAGATTGAAATCTAGCACATACACCTACAGCAAAGGTGATGTATGGCCTACTTACTGTTAAATAGAGCAAAGATCCAATGAGAGCTCTATATCTTGTTTGGTCAACAACTTAGCCTTCTGCATCCATATCCATCTTGACTGATATGTTCATGGGAATCTTTACTGATGACTTCTCTTCCATACCAAATTTCTTCATTAAATCTCTGATATATTTGGTTTGAGTTATGAAGGTTCCATCCTTCATTTGCTTGACTTGAAGACCTGGCGAAAGTCGGCTCTCCCATCATGCTCATCTCAAATTTCCATTGCATGAGATTTGAGAACTTGTCACACACTCTTTGTTTGTGGATCCAAAGATGATGTCATCCACATATATTTGAACAAATATTATACTCTCTCCATATTGATTTACAAGAGTGTCATATCAACCTTTCCTTTGGTGAATCCATTGTCAATAAGAAACGAGACAATATGTCATACCAGGCTCTTGGTGCTTGTTTCAAACTGTATAAGGCTTTCTTGAGCTTGTAGACTTTATCTCCAATAGTTTTATGCTCAAAACCTAGAGGTTGTTCCACATAGACTTCTTGTTCCAAAAGTTCATTCAAAAATGCACTCTTCACATGTATTTGGTAGATCGAAGTTCTTGTGTGCAACATAAGCAAGAAACATCCTAATTGCTCCCAATCTTGCAATAGGTGCAAAGCTTTCATGAAAATATATGTCATCTTCTTGGCAATACCCTTTGGCTACCAATCTTGCTTTGTTTCTCATTACGATCCTTCTTCATTCATCTTATTTCTAAATACCCACTTAGTACCAATAACATTTTGTTGGGTAGGCCATTGAACCAATGCTTGTGACACATCTTTAGGCTCAATCAGAAATAAAACAAGTGAACATAGCTTCATGTTGAGTCCTACATCTAGTTCTTGTTAGATAAATGTTTTTATAATGATTTTGATGATTTTGTTCGATTTTGTTCAAATGAGTTTTTAAACCATAACAATGTCCCTAAATGTTGTCTAAATACTTCCGATCGACTTAAAATGTTTTTACTATTTTTTGGAGTATTTTGTGGAGTTTATTTTCGATAAAAAATTGGACAACACATTTGTTTCAGCTCGACCGTCGCCCTATAGGGCAACCCGCACTGAGTTGAGTTTTGAAACAAAAAAAGGGACGTAGAAAAATTGAGGGAGGGCGGCACGGTCGACCCCGGGCGACCGCACTGGGAGTCCCTCTTTTGGTTCGATCTTCTCTGTTTTCGTATTTTTATCAACCCCAACCGTCAACATCAAGTAAGCGCGGCCGCACTTCTCTCCGACCGGTCCCCCCTGCGTGTAAAAATTGCAGAAATTCAATTTCAATCTTATCTCTGCGTGATCGGTCGCACCCATGTTTTATCAAAGAAACTATCCGTTGCATTTTCGACAACTTTTCCCTATTTTGTGAGATTGATTTCTAACCTATATATTGATGGATTTAAATGGTTTCTTTTGCAAAATCACTCCCCAAGGAGGAGCCTATGTCCGAAATCAAAGCCAAGACCTCTCCTATAAATAGAGGCTTCATTCAAGCAACAAGATACAACACTCTACACAAGCAAAGAACAATCAAGCAAACACTTTCATATCTTGTTGTATTAACCTTAGCACTTTCACTTGCACAAATTTTGAGGTCTAGGTTTTCAATTCTTGATTACACTTGTACTCATATTGTATCAATCATTATTGAGTTGCGGTCAAGTCGAGATAATCAAAAAGATCCGTTGCACGTAAATCAAGAGAATTACCTAAACAAGTAATATCTCCATGCTACCTTTCTCGAAGTGCTCGACCCCGAGGAAGCGTGCAAAAGGAATAAACCAATGGGAAGCACTACACCGTGTCGAACTCCGAAAGGTGAAGAACAATTCATACGAGGAAATGGCAATTCCAAGGATCGCAACAAGACAAGCCAACGACCACAAGTGACTTTCAAAAATATGCCTATCTCTTCAACGGGCGATTTTTGAAAGATCACTATAAAAGGCCGAGGAATGACTCGAGAGGAGGAGACCGGAACCACAAACATTCAAGCAATTATCGAATCAGTAACTCTGAAATATTCTCAAGTTATTAAACGCTCAATCCCCAAGCCTACACTATGAAGAACATCAATCCAACACTCACCGTGAAGGAAAGATAACTTCAATCGCTTGAAGAGGAAATTACTTCAAGAATCAAGGGGTCTACATTCCACGAAGGATTGTAGGAAGGTTCAAGGTCGAGTCACCGTGTGTGATCAAGACTTGTATCCGGACTGCTACCACTTTGTATACTTGATCAATACCTAGTGGATTCCTCCAGGAGTTGGAGAAGAGAGGAGAAGAATTACCCCATCTTCGAACCTCTATAAAAATCTCATTGTGTCATTTACATTTCAACACTTTAATTCTTGCATCATATTTGTTTAATTCTCACGACATATTTGCTATCCATTAGATAATCTCTAAGTACTAAATCAAGCTCTAAATCTCTACTTAACCAAACTCAAGGGTGTTAAGTCTTCCAAAAAACAAACCACGCTTGAGTCAATTTAGACTTAACAATGAGTTATTCCATCAACAGCTCGGTTGAGTCTTGGAGAGACTAACTCTACCGATTAACTAAATTGGTCATGTCCACCAAGGACACAAACTGTGTAGTATCAACTCTGAATTTTTAAAAGGACTAAATCAAAAATTTGGTAAGGTTTATTCAACCCCCTTCTAAACCTTACACTTACACCCCTTGGGACCTACAAGTGGTATCGGAGCGATTGGTTCATTGAGCCTTCCGCACGGTTCTTGAACTAGATCTCCAAACTTTTCAAAGTCTCGCTTTAGTACTTAAACTTTCAAAACTCTTTTTATCATTAAAATTTATTATCATGGAAGCAAATTTGACACGCATCCCTTTGTTCACAATTGAAGAATTTGATGATTGGAAAATTCGTATGTAGGCTCATCTATCAAAGATTACATGATGAGATGTGGATAGTGATAGAGGATGGGCCACTGCAAATCTTAAAGGTGAACACATTTGTAAGAAGAGTGCACATGAAGGTGAAGAGGATGTTGCTCCCACCACCCATGGTTGAAAAACCAAGAATCGAATGGACAAATGATGACAAAAAAGATACAACCTGGACAATGTAGCCAAGGACATCCTTTACAAAACCTTGGACAAAGCCATGTTCAATAAAGTCAAATCATGCAAAACGGCTAAAGAAATGCGGGACAAGCTAACATTGATTTGTGAAGGCTCGTGAACAAATCAAAGAAAACAAATTATCGGTGGATGTACGAAATTTGAGAACTTCAAAATGATCTCGGAGAAAACCTGGATCAATCGGATGCTCGGTTCACGTAAATCACCAACAAGCTATCTCGCACTTGGAAAGGAATATACACGAGAAGGAAATGTGTATGAAGATCCTAAAAAGTCTTCCAAACCTGAATGGGAAATGAAAGTCATTGCACTAAGACATTCCATGGACCTATCAAAGACATCCAACCATGAACTATTCTCGGACCTCAAAGCCTACGAGTTTGAGCCGAGAAGAAAAGACCAGGAAGAGACAATCTGTACCCAAAACAATTTGCTCTAATTGTTAAAGATGGGAAGAGAGGCGATGTCAAAGAAGTCATTGACCCGGAAGAAATAGCCCTACTAGTAAAAAGGTTCAACAAGTTTTTCAATAAGAACTACAAGAGAGGCAAGGGCGAATCCTCCGGAAGACACTCGGCTCCCTCCAAATCAAGGGAAGATAGGCCAACCAAGAGAACAGATCATCAAAAAGTCAATATCAAAGGGCCGACAATCCAAGAATGGAAAGAGCTGATCAAAAGGTTGAATATCTATCTTTGAATCCGTAGGCAACCAGGTCACTATGCCATTGATTGCCCATATCCTGTAGTCAACAAATACAGGAATGAAGAAGAAAGAAAGGTCTTCAGAGAAAGAAGACAAGAAAAGAAAAAGGCAATGTTGGTGCGAGAAAATGCTTGAGTCAAAAGACACAAACATTGATTGAGAGCATGAAGCTGACTACTCAAGTGACTCTGAAGAAGAAGCCCGATCCGTTTGATGGCCAAGGAACAAGATCAACTCGACCAAGAAGATGAGGTAAACTCCAACTCATCAAACTCGTTCTAGTGATAGTGATGTGACACACACACCTCATCACCCACTCGATCTTTATGACTCATTAGGCAAAATGATGAAAGATTTTGAACACATTAAATCCTCACACACACTACTAAATGAGGAAAACAAACTGCTCAAGAGCCAAAACTCACAAATGACTAAGGAGCCGAGTACTCTAAGTCAAATAGTGATGAGAATGAAAGTTTAAAAGTGAAAAGCCAATCTAATAAAGCGTAAATTGCTGCCATAGAAAAGAGGAGAATGACCTCAAAAATGTTATTGCCTCATTCACTAAGGCATCTAAATCATTGGATGATCTTATTATGAGTCAAAGAGAATGTGGAGACAAGACAAAGCCTAGATTTAACTCCTCTCGTGATATGTCAAACTTCAAAAGTAATTTTGGAAAAAGGATCTTCAAGCAATGAAGAGTCTAAAAATCCAAAACTCTAAATGTTGCACACACATTCACTCCAAAGCACAATTACAAGCAAACTGGCCTTGGTTATAAAGGAAAAGGAAAACAACCAATTGAGTGCGCTAAAAGGACAACTAAGAAGAGATTCAATGAGTTCTCAAAGAAACTCCAAAAACAGAAAATACTCAGAAAGAAGAAACAGAGCTACCAAAACCCCAAAAAATCTATAAAAGAAATACATATGATGGGAATGGTAGAAAATATCCAAGCCAAGCTGATTGGAATGATGTGAACTATCGGATAGACTTATGGAATATAAGCCCAAATGGCAAAGGCCTAGAACTCAAAGAAAGGCCATTCCAAAAGTATAAGAGCTTTTATCGAACACATATGCACCTAGGCACTACACTCGGAGACACCACAATTACCCAAAGAAGGCGATTGCCAAAACACATATACAGCATACGGACAAAAGAGACAATTTATGAACCTAGAATCCCCAAGCAATTTGCCAAGATTAATTATGATTATGGCATCGATAGATGGCAACCCCTTAGAGTCAAATCATTTGGCTATAAGTTGGTTGGATCATCTTACAATTCTAACCCCTCAGACCTGCACAAGTATGGGTACCTAAAACTTAATTTCCTTGATTCGCGAGTTCAAGGAACAACTAAGTGCCAAGGAACCTGGTATATGGATAGTGGTCGTTTCCGGACATATGACAGAAATAAGAAAACCTGTCAAAATTCAAGGAAGTTAAAGGAGCAAAAGTCATATTTGGAGGAAATGATGCTCCAGGTGAAATAAGAGGCATTGGATCCATCAATAGGAATGGATTAGAAATCACGAGATGTTGCATATGTTGAAGGACTCAACTTCAACTTGCTAAGCATCGATCAACTCGTGACAAGGGCTATAATGTTGGATTTAACATGGGTATATGCCAAATCAAGGAGGTCAATCGAATGAAGTTGTGTTGGAAGGATCTGAGACAAAAGAACATGTATGTAGTAGATTGGTCAACCGCTACACCCAAAGACTGTCTACTAGCAAAAAGCACACCGATTCAAGTTGGCTGTGGCACAAAAAGCCGAGTCACCCGAATTTCAAAACGATTAACAAGCTTGCCGTAAGTAGTCTTGTGGAAGGACTTCCCAGGACTCGAGATACGAGGAGAGTATATGTGACGCATGTCGAAGGGAAAACAAATCAAATCATCATTCAAAGAAAAGACATGCCCATCTTCAACAAGAATATTGCATCCGCTACATATGGATCTATTTGGCCCAAAGGAACCAAATAGCATAAGTGGAAAGAAATACACCTTGGTGGTAGTAGATGACTACTCAAGATATACATGGACAATATTCATGTGTAAGAAGAAAGAAACTCTACAAAAACTACCACAATCGATGAAAAGGATTCAAAACGAGAAGAGCTAAACCATTATCAAAATAAGATCGTGATGAGGAACCGAGTTTGTCAATGGAATAATAACTCGATTGTATTGAAAATGGTATTGGTCATGAACTATCTCAGCAAGAACTCCACAAACAGAATGGAGTTGCGAGAAAGAATAGAACTCTCAAAGAAGCAAAAAGGACCATGTTAGCTAAAGCGGGTTACCAAAAAGATTTTGGGCTGAAGCAATCAACACAACTTGTTACACTCAAAACAGATGTATGATAAATAGACAAAATGACAAAGACTCCCTATGAGATTTGGACTGAAGAAAACCAAATGTTTCATATTTTAGAATATTTGGATGTAAATGCTTCATCCACAATAATGGCAAAGACAATCTAAAGACCTTCGATGCTAAAGGCGATGAAGGTATCTTCTTGGGGATACTCACCAAAAAGCAAAGCCTACAGAGTACTCAACAAAAGGACTATGGTTGCGGAAGAATCCATTCATGTGGTATTCGATGAGCCAAATGTAAATGGAGAAGACATTGAAGAGTCACCGATAAGTTCAATCATCCAACCATACGAAGAGTCCCTATCTTTGAAGCCAAGCCGGAATTATAAACTCGAAGAAGATGAGATAGTCAATCTCAAAAACAAATGGAAAATTTGCAGCTAAGTGACTACGAGAGAGTGATCAAAGCAACACAAATGCTGCTAGACGATCAATCCACCAACTTACTCCAACCTCGATGTAAGATGGCCGAGAGACCATCCACCGTAACTTGTCATTGGAGATATAAGAGAAGGTGTCAAAACAAGATCCGAACTCAACAAGAAGCTATGTTCACATGCTTTATCTCGCAAATAGAGCCCAAAGATGTGTCACAAGCATTGATGACACACATTGGATTCAAGCTATGCAAGAAGAGTCAATCAGTTTGAAAGAAATAAAGTATGGGAATTAGTTCAAAGACCCACACATCAAAACGTTATTGGTACTAAATGGGTGTTCGTAAACAAGATGAACGAGGAAGGTTCTATAGTAAGAAACAAAGCAAGACTAGTAGCCAAAGGATATTGCCAAGAAGAAGGAATAGATTTTGATGAAACATTTGCTCCTCGTAGCAAGATTGGAAGCTATAAGGATGTTTCTTGCCTATGCACTCACAAGAATTTTCTTTGTATATCGATGGATGTAAAAAGCGCATTCCTAAATGGTTTATTGGAAGAAGAAATGTATGTTGAACAACCTCCAGGATTTGAGCGAGAAGACTCTTGGAGATAAGGTATACAAACTCAAGAAAGCTCTGTATGAATTGAAACAGGCACCCATAGCATGGTATGACACTTTGTCACAATTCCTAACTCGAGAATGGATTCACAAAAGGAAAAGTAGATAGAACACTTTTCAGAATTCAAGACAAAAAGAGTATACTTGCTTGTTCAAATATATATGGATGACATCATTTTTGGATCCACAAACAAAGAGCTATGTGAAAAATTTTCAAACCTCATGCAAAGTAAATTTGAAATGAGCATGATGGGAGAGCCGACATTCTTCCTTGGACTCGAGTGAAACAACTGAAGGATGGAACCTTCATAAGTCAAACAAAATACACCGAGAGATTTAATGAAGAAATTTTGTATGGAGGAGAAGTCTTCTGTGAAAATACCAATGAATACATCGGTCAAAATGGACATGGATGCGGATGGCAAGCCTCAGTAGATCAAACAAGATACATAGCACTTATTGGATCATTGCTCTATCTCACAAAGAAGGCCGACATCACCTTTGTCGTAGGTGTATGTGCAAGATTTCAATCAGCTCAAAAGAGAGCCATATGACAAAGAAATAAGAGAATATTGAGATACTTGAAAGGAAGCCAAGAAGTTGGCTTATGGTATCCAAAGGAAGGTGGATTCAAGTTAATTGGCTATTCAGACTACGACTATCTTTGGATGTAGAGTTGACAGAAAAGCACCTCGAGCACATGTCAAATGCTAGGAAACAGTGATTTCCTGGTTTAGCAAGAAGCAAAATTCAATAGCCACCTCTACAAATGGTGCAGAATATATAGCTGTGGGCAAATGTTGTGCCCAAATCCTATGGATGAGACAAAGAAATGAGAGACTATGAAGTTGAGGAAAAAGAAATTCCAATCATGTGTGATAACACAAGTGCAATTGCAATCACTCAAAATCTGTGTTGCACTCAAGAACAAAGCATATCGATGTCGATATCACTTCATAAGAGATCATGTTGAAAAGAAGGACATCATCTTGGAATATATCTCAACTGATAAACAATTGGTGACATCTTCACAAAACCATTATGTGAGTCAAGATTTGAAGAACTCAAGCATGAGTTAGGGTTAATTGAGCTGAGTGACACTAAGAAGAATCAAAGAAAAGAAATGGAACACAAAAAGGGAAAAAGAGTCAACTCACAAATCAACGAAGAAAATCACCAGACGGAAAGACAATATACCAAGTCACTGACAATTTGAGTCACAAAGAGAACTGTGAGAAGAAGAGTTAAACCAAATAAGGGTAAAAGCCGAGTCATTTATGAACAAAGTGACAAAAACGCAATCGTTTTGACTAAGCGAATATTTTTAAGAATTACGTCAAATAATTATGACGCGTGTACAGTAAAAGCCGCACACCAAGCTTATGATTGGATATAAATGCTGCCGCATTAAATACGAGACATTAAATGCTACATCGGCGTGCAAAATCTAAGCCGTCGATTTCGATCACATTTCAAAACCACCCACACGCCCTTTCATAAACCATACTTAAGCTTTCCTTCTTCTCTCTCTCTCATCATATTACCAAAATTGTTCATTTCTTTCGAAGCAAAGGCAAAACTCTCTCAAAACCCTATCTATCTTCAAATCAACCTCTAAGTTTTCTTCGGTGAAATCTCAAAAATGGCACCAACCTATGATTTTGTCAAGTTAGGAAAGCAAATCCACACCGGTCTACCGTGGATTTCGACGGCATGGTGAAACAGGGGTCCGACGACACCTTAGTGAAGAAAATTGCTTGAGAAATTGGAAACGCCTGGGCTGAAATCATTTCGACGTTGGAATATCCGATGACCTATGTGGAGGAGGTCGCACGCTTCTACGTGAACGCCGAGATTCACGATGAAGAGATAAAGTCATCTGCTCACGGAAAGAAGTTCACCATCTCTCGCCAAGGATTTGGCAACATCGCCACTACCGACGGAAGGAGCATCGAAATCAACGGCCGATGTAAACCTGGCCGCCGCTGGAAGGAAGTAGCCAAGCCCGACTATGCCTTTGATAAAATAGTTTACACAACAAACAAGGGGATGTCTTTGAAGGAGGATTATCACAAGTCGTTGGACATAGTTGCCAAATGCATGACATCAAATTTAGCACTTTTTACCAATCACAAAAGCAAAGTTGATCGTAATGGCCGCGATCATTGAAGAAAGGAAAATAAACCTCCGAGCTTGTCTACAAAGAGACTATGCCGTAATGTAGGGAACAAATCCTTCAAGGAAGATGGTACATTTGGAGGATCCCTAGGATATGGCCTGTGATTGGTACTGATGGAGGTGAAAGGAGTCCCTCTTAGACATGGAAAGGCGTTCCATGTAAACAAGAGGATGTTCGAGATCAAACCTCTCGGCGCGAGAAGAGAGCCTACGCCAAGAGAATCGACACGAGTGAGGGGGAATCACCGACCAAGATACAAATTGCTTTCCTCTCCACCAAAAAAGAAAGTCGCCTGCACTTAAGAAGATCATTTGCTCATGCAAAGAAAGAAAAACAAACCTCGCTCCCGCCCTGCAGCCGGTAAGTCACCGCCCCGCAGCCGTGTCTCCCGCCCCAAAGAGCAGCGGTCAAGAAGGACTCTCAACTACCTTCTCCGATCATCAAAAGAGGAGATCTGACAAGCCAAGACGGCCGCTCCTCGGAAGAAAGCACCAAGACTGCCCCTCGCCCCAAGTCTCGAAGAAACTCTCTCGAACTAGAAATCCCTCTCGGTACAAACTAGAGACGAAGAAGAATCATCAAGCACTCCGAGCTTGAGAAACCGGGCCGAGTCGGCCACTCACCGGTTTCGTATACCGAGACTACTGAGAAGTAGAGTCTCCGGATACTATAGATGAAAAATTGACTAAGTCTGGCCAAGGCGTCAACAGAGGCAAATCAAGACACAAATGTAGTTCGCATACCGAGAGACACAGAAGAAGCGATAGAGATGATAGTGATGTGATGATCCTATCCCCACCTTACCCAGACATCCAAAATCGTCTGCGTGAGTGGAGGAAATGGAAATTGAGTCAATTAAGGGAACAGTTCCAACGGCCTGAGTTTATCGAAGAAGAAGAGGAACTATCAACTTCCTCGACTAACCTCTGTGATCTCAAAGATCGGATGAAGAGAACTCGCACGTATATCCTGCAAATCTTCAAGGATAAGGAGAAGGAGAGATCGCGGAGGAAGCCGAGGCAAGAGAGAAGGCCAAGATCTCCCTCTCACCGGCACCACAACATACACATCCTCACTTCGACATTCTATCGTAAAGTGATGAGGATCGGGACCTGCTGCCGCCACGTAAGAGTTGCAAATGCAGCAAGCAATGCGTGAATCCTGAATTCTTCATGAGAAAAGTATGATGGAGGTACCAGGAGAGTCCTCCAAAACACACCGAAATCGATCCAATGGGAGTAGTGCGAAGAAATCGCCACCGTCGTTGCCGCCACCACTTCCCACTCACTCGGTAGAAGAAATTAAGGAACTGGCGATGAAATCGGGTTAGTGGGGACCCCAATTGAGCCAACCCCTAATGAAGGTGTCTTACCACCGCCCCAACGGGCCGAACACTCAAGAGATACAATGGGAGTTTGGAGACGAGTGACCCCATTCCAAGTCGATCACCGGTGCGCCACCGATGGGGAAACTACCCTCCACCGCAGCAAGGTCGGAGAATGCTTGCAGATGACTCCACAACGAATCTAGGAGGCGAAGTGGAGAAAGTACAAACACAAAACGAACAGCAAGTTGCCATCAACGAAGCTCGGGCGATTGAGATCGTCTCTCACTGAGGTGCCAACCGCTCTGAAGGCTAATGACGCTGCGATGCGTCGAGGCACGGAAGGAACAACCCTGGGAGTCAACACTGGCGATGAAAGTGCAATCCATGGAGCTGAGACTCCAATGGATGCCACCACGAAAGACCCTAAGACACTGACACTCACGAAAGGGAGGTCCAAGCCTCGCTTGCAGCTTGAGACTGCGGAGGTAATGAAGGCCCACGGGAGGTTGAGACTTCCTGGGTAAAAAAGTCAAGTAGAGAACATCCTCCTGCTATCATTGATCCATCCGAAAAGGAGATAAGCGCGCTTCATGATTCCCAGGATAATCCCGATGTAACCTTTCTCGGGATCGGAAAGCGACGAAGAAGCCGAGTCATCCCCGTAACAGATCCAAAAGACTCACGGATGTTCCCGGCCGAGCAAGTCTCGATCTCAAGACTACTCACAAACTTTCAATTTTGATGATGAGCCACCAATGGAAATCTCATCATCGTCCGATGACGCTTCGATACGGCCGAGACCAGTCCACTCAATTGGAGAAACCAAACAGACCAACGGTTGTTGAGACAGATAGTGAGGCTCGCAAGTCGGGTCCACTTCACAAAAGACCCCACTGAAACAGTCCACCGCACAGCTCCTCAAGCCGCAGCAGTTCGACTCCCAAAGAACTTCACGCGCACCTCTTATCATTGAACAAATCCCGGTTGGCCGTGATGATTCCTTTGTAGAATCATTTCCTTTCTCCTGGAGGTACCCGACCTCCATGAAGAGTCGAGAACGAGCTCGCACGCTTCCACGCAGACCAGCTCCCGTCATTCCGTCGATACCATCGTTCCAAACCGACTATGACTTTGACGCCGCATGGCCATCACCGCAACGGAAGAAACAACTGAAGTTCGGGAGGTGTTCAAGGCATTATTTGCTGAAATTGAACGGATGGAGAGGCACCAGCCTCTATGGACATGCGACCGACAACAAAGATGCCAACCTTATCACGACTTGAGAGGCATAACAGTCCGGATCGGGGAATGGTGGCAACAAAGAATAAACAATGCGTGTGGAACAAGTTAGATACTTCAGACATTGTTCAACAAGTCTGTATGGAGAGTCGAGAATGCCGATGCAAAAACGAAATTGAGAGAACACATTGAGCACATGCATGAAGCTCACACATTGCGCCGAGATAAAGTCAGCTGCGTGAGCAAAATAAGAGTGATCTCCAAAGTATGGAAGAAAACATGGATAGAAAATTCAGCCTTCTCATGGCCGAGATGAAGCTAATTTCAAAGAGTCAAACGCTACTCGCTCAAATTTCGTCGCATACACCGCAGCAGACTCAAGACAGAACTCGGCTATCGCTAGAGCTCGACTTCCGCTTGCCGCAAGATATGTTTCCTTGTGTTCCTCTCTCCTTTGGTGATGCCAAAAAGGGGAAAGAGGAATACTTTAAAGCGCTAAAGAGATCCGTCGAAAAGGAGGAAGCAATCAAAGGGAAAGACAAATGAGGAAGTGTCAAAACAAAAGAAAGGAAAGTCCGTTGAGGGGGAAGGATCGAAAGATGTGACCTTGATGATTGCACAAACCCCCAACAAGGTCTTGTCACAACGATATTATCGCAAAAACTCCCAGTGACTTTGCCACTCCAACACTCTACTATATCTATGGTTTGAAAAGAGAAAGACAATTCAAGCGGGGATGGAGGAAGTGGAAGGAAGAATGGATGCCCGAGTTATGAACATCTTGAAACAACACGGAGGCATTCCAAGAGACAGAGACACTTATGCCATCTCGGATGTCGGGACCGAGCCACGATCGTTGATGAATTTAAAACGCCGCATCCAAGGATACTTTGCAAAATGTCTATGGCTCAAGCTTGGGACTTGTCTGGGAAAAGGGTCTCACGTTATGTGAAGATGCTTGACACAGTGAGACTACCGCCATCCTCTGCCGGTCACTCACCGAAAAAGAAGACCCCAAGACAATACACGCCCAGGAGTAGAGGAAGAAGCGTGGTGGAGGAAGAGGTTTCATACCTAGGCCTCGCCCAAAAACATTGAGTACGTAGATCCGGCAAGAAAGGAGGGATCTACTCATCGGGTCTTGACCAAGTAGCCAATTTGCAAGTGGCTAAAAGTAATCTTTGAGTATGCGAAAAGAATAGAAAGAAAAATAAGAGACAAACTCAGCTATGGGAGGAAAGACAAGAGAGATTAAGAAGAGATGAAGCTGCCAGGAAGGCATATGAAAAGAAGAAGAAGGCGGTGACGATGAGAAAAAGAAAAGAAGAGCGAGAAGATCTTTAACAAGATGAAAGAAGGAGACAAATGAAGGAGATGAAGTGTTGTCTTTGTCCACCCATTCATGTATTTTATTATGTAAATACATACTATGTAAGTCTTCCGCAATAAAGCTATAAATTCTTTATTTCTTTTCTTCGTAGACAAATGTTTGCTCGATACACCTTGTAAACATTTGTGTTAAAGAACAAGAATGTTATGATCAATAAAAGGATTGATTCTACGCATACATTCTATGTGAATACACTATCCAGTATGTATCTTTGCTATTTAAATTTTTGAATGGTTTAAGTTTTGGCATCATCAAAAAGGGGGAAATTGTTGGGAAATTTATTGTTTAGATTTTGATGAATGCCATGTAAAACTTAGATAGGAAGTTGGCACCCGATTTTTGTTGTAAACCGCATTGTAATAAATAGGGCTGGTCAAGCCGAGTTAAGTCGCCTATGCCCAAACATGCAAGAAGACAACTGAGACTAGAAGGAAGACTCACTGCAAGACACCGAGTATGGCAAAGAAGAGAAGACGAGAACTCTATCAAGGAGCAAACAGATGCAACGAGTGGAGTATCGCCAAGTCAACTCAAGAAAAGCCAAGTCTCAAGTTGAAGTGACAAGAGTCATCCAATGATTGGAAGCTGACTCTAAGTCACCTGGGAAAGCAAGAAAATGCGGTCAAGTCGAGATAATCAAAAAGATCCGTTGCACGTAAATCAAGAGAATTACCTAAACAAGTAATATCTCCATGCTACCTTTCTCGAAGTGCTCATCCCGTGCGTGCAAAAGGAATAAACCAATGGGAAGCACTACACCGTGTTAGAACTCGAAAAGGTGAAGAACAATTCATACGAGGAAATGGCAATTCCAAGGATCGCAACAAGACAAGCCAACGACCACAAGTGACTTTCAAAAATAAGCCTATCTCTTCAACGGGCGATTTTTGAAAGATCACTATAAAAGGCCGAGGAATGACTCTGAGAGGAGGAGACCGTAACCACAAACATTCAAGCAATTATCGAATCGTAACCTCAAATATTCTCAAGTTATTAAACGCTCAATCCTCAAGCCTACACTACGAAGAACATCAATCCAACACTCACCTGTGAAGGAAAGATAACTTCAATCGCTTGAAGAGGAAATTACTCAAGAATCAAGGGTCTACATTCCACGAAGGATTGTAGGAAGGTTTAAGGTCGAACCAAGTCTTGAGCTTTTGGAGGGCTTCGTGATCAAATCCAAAGAGCTTGAGCAAGTGGGTCAGTAGTAGCAAGGCAAAAACCCTGTGAAGAAGCCGAGTCGTCGAGAAGCCACCGAGTGATCAAGGCGTCTCGGGATCGAGTCCCAAAGGATCAAGTCACCGTGTGATCAAGACTTGTATCCGGACTCGTTACCACTTTGTATAATCGATCAATACCTAGTGGATTCCTCCAGGAGTTGGAGAAGAGAGGAGTAGAAGAATTACCCCATCTTCGAACCTCTATAAAAATCTCATTGTGTCATTTACATTTCAACACTTTAATTCTTGCATCATATTTGTTTAATTCTCACATATTTGCTATCCATTAGATAATCTCTATGTACTAAATCAAGCTCTAAATCTCTACTTAACCAAACTCAAGGGTGTTAAGTCTTCCTTTGAAAACAAACCACGCTTGAGTCAATTTAGACTTAACAAATGAGTTATTCCATCAACAAAATTTCGATTGAGTCTATTGAGAGACTAACTCTCTGATTAACTAAATTGGTCATTCCACCAAGGACACAAACTGTAGTATCAACTCAATTTTTTAAAAGGACTAAATCAAAAATTTGGTAAGGTTTATTCAACCCCCCTTCTAAACCTTACACTTACACCCCTTGGGACCTACAATAAGCCACCACTATTCGACTCCAACAACTACGCATTTTGAAAAGACCGTATGGAGTGCTTCTCTCTAAATGGTAAGGCCTTAAATATTTTGCATTGTTCTCTTACCGCCACCGAGTACAATCACATAAGAGGCATAAGGTCGGCACATGAGGTTTGGGAAAATTGGAGACAATCTATGAAGGGACCAAGAAGGTCAAGCAAGCAAGAAAGACCACGATTGTTAAAGACTTTGAAAACTTTAACATGCATGATGGTGAAAGCATCTCCAAGATGGTGGAAAGGCTTGATAATATTGACAATCCTCTTGTGGCCCTCGGTAAAGTCATCTCCGAAGAAGACAATGTGACTAAAGTATTGAATGCGATTCTCGGCTCATGGTCCGAAAAAGAAACGGCAATCACGGAGGCACAAAATCTTGAGACACTCAAGTTTGATGAGCTTATTGAAATCTCCTCATCTATGAAGTCTATCTCAAGGAGAGGAAAAATTCCAAACCATCCATAAATCAATCGGGTATGCAAATTATTCCTAAAGGTCTTGCTTCTTCCTCTAATAATGCATACTATGATAATGATAATGATGATGTTGAGGAGGAGACGACCGCACTTGTTAGAAAATTTGCAAAATTTGTGAATAAAAATAAAGCAAGAAAACCAAGAGATAATGCTTGCTTTAAATGCGAAAACCCGGCACTTCATTGCCGATTGCCCAAAGCTTCGATGAAGAGGAGCAAAATAAAAGGAAGCCTTTCACGAAAAAGAAGGCTCTAAATGCGAGGTCCAAACGTGGGATGAACTACTCAAACAACCGACGAGGAAGGAGAGAGACCGAACATGGTCTCATGGCCATAGACGATGAAAATAATGAGGTACGCTCTAATTCTTCTACTTCCTCCATAGTTGATGATTTGCAATGTGATTTTGATGAATTGCAAATTAAGTTTCAAAATTTAATTGTTAAATACAAAAATTTGAAAAAGGAGCATAAGGAGCTTAAGGTTGAAAAAGAAAAATTATTTACCTCTTATGAATATCTTGACAAAGCTCATACTCTTACTCTTACTAGATTTCACTCTCTTGAAACCGAAAAGGAATTGCTCACAAAAGATATTGAATGTTTGAAAAATGATGTGCATCATTTCAACATAAGCACGGACAAAGTCACAAAAACTTTAGATGCACAAAGAGGTGAGCATTCCAAATTGGGACTTGGTTATAAGCCATTTCAAAGTGTTTTTAAGAAAAATAACCAAGGTCCGACTTTTTGTACGTGCTAGTAATTATAATACTCCTACTTGTTTTTATTGTGGAAAAGTTAGACATTATGCTAATAATTGCAAATTGAGAAATAGCTCTAGACATGTTTGGAGACCCAAAGGTTTCAAGACTAACCCCATGGACCCCAAAATTATAGGGTACCTAAAAGAAATTCTTTTGTAGGTAATAGGGGCTATAACAACAATGGAAGATTCAAAATGGCTCGTGGACAGCGGATGTTCACGCCATATGACCGGGAGGAGAGAACATTTTACCAACATCAAGCTCCAAGAAGAGGGTATGGTCATGTTCGACAATGGCAAAGGAAAAATTCTTGGAAATGGAGAAATTGGTAACTCTTCTTTTCTCTTAGTAATATTCTTTTAGTAGAAGGGCTTAAGTTTAATTTGATAAGTGTTAGACAACTTTGTGATTCAAATTATGATGTTTCCTTCAATAAAGAAAAATGCCTTATACTTAAAAATGGTGAAATTATTTGTGAAGCAAATAGAAAAGGCAATCTTTACAAAATTTGACAAGTGATTTGGTTAGTCAAAATATTTCTTGTTTAGTCGCCAATAATGATTTAACTAGTTTATGGCATAGGCGACTTGGACATGTTGGATACAAGAATTTGAAAAATATTTACAAAAACCAACATGTGAAAGGACTACCCAAATTGAATTTTGAAAATATTGGCTTATGTGACACTTGTCAAAAGAACAAATTAGTTAAAAGTAGTTTTAAGCCCAAAAATGAAATTTCCACAACCAAACCCCTACAATTGCTTCACCTTGATTTGTATGGGGATATTGGTACGACAAGTCTAAGTTGAAAACATTACACTTTCGTTATTGTCGATGATTTTTCTAGATATACTTGGGCTCTTTTTCTTACCAATAAAAGCGATGCCGTTAATGAGTTTGTTAAGTTGTGTAGACTTATTGAGAATGAAAAGGAAGACACTATTAAGTCTATTCAAGCGATCGAGGTGGAGAATTTGATGGTGAATTTAGAGTCTTTTGTGAAACTAAGGGATATGCTCATAATATTTCGGCTCCAAGGTCTCCTCAACAAAATGGAGTAGCCGAAAGGAAAAATCGGACACTACAAGAGATGAGTCGGTCCATGCTCAATGAATTTTCACTTCCAAAATATTTTTGGGCCAAAGTCGTAAGTACCGCTTGCTATGTAATTAATCGAGATTATATTTGTCCTAAAATGAATAAAACTCCATATGAGCTTTGGAAAGGTAGAACTCCAAATATTAGTTATTTCAAGATATTTGGTTGTAAATGCTTTAATTTGAATACCAAGGATCAATTGGACAAACTTGATCCTAAGGCCGATGAAGGGATATTTATGGGATATTCAACAAAAAGCCAAGCATATCGAGTTTACAATAAGACTAGTGGAGTTGTTGAAGAATCCATCCATGTCAAATTCAATGAAGCTTCGAGTGTTGAAAGAATACCCAATGATGAAAGTGATGAAGAGGATATTATTAAACCAATTGTTCAAGTTGATGATCAACCGCTCTACATCAAATGATCAACCGTCCACTTCAAATGGTCCTCAAGAAGATAGAGGTGATACTTTGGATCTTCCATTGCATTGAAATTTAAGGGATATCACCCAAAAGATCTTATTATTGGTGATCCCCTTGACAAAGTGATGACCCGAAGAAAATTTGCCGAGAAAGCTCTTATTTCTCAAAAAGAGCCTAAAAATGCTAAGGAGGCTATTGAGGATGAGGATTGGTTCTTAGAGATGCAAGAGGAGTTGAATCAATTTGAAAGAAATGATGTATGGGAATTGGTACCTTGTCCTCCATCTCAAACTATTATTGGTACAAAATGGGTATTCCGAACAAACTTGATGATCAAGGCAACATTGTTCGAAATAAGGCAAGGTTAGTAGCCCAAGGGTATTCTCAAGAAGAAGGTATTGACTATGATGAAACTTTTGCACCCGTAGCACGTTTAGAAGCTATTCGTATTTTACTTGCTTATTCTTGTTTTAAAATTTTCAAACTTTACCAAATGGATGTTAAATCCGCTTTCTTAAATGGTATTATTCAAGAAGAAGTCTATGTAAAACAACCTCTGGGGTTTGAAAATTTTTCTAGGCCTAATGATGTTTATAAACTTAAAAAGGCCTTGTATGGTTTAAAGCAAGCACCCCGTGCATGGTATGATGAGACTTAGCTCTTTTCTTTTGCAAAATGGTTTTAAAAGGGGTAAAGTTGATACAACTCTCTTTGTTTTTGAAAAAGGGCAAGATTGCTTACTTGTGCAAATTTATGTTGATGATATTATTTTTGGTGCCACAAATAATTCCTTGTGCAAGAAATTCTCTAAGTTGATGCAAGGTGAATTTGAGATGAGTATGATGGGGAGCTCAACTTCTTTCTTGGACTCCAAATTAAGCAATGCCAAGAAGGCATATACATTTCGAATCAAAATATACAAAAGAACTTTTGAAAAAGTTCGGCATTGAAGAAGGAAGAACCGTTTCTACTCCCATGGCAACAAATGTCAAAATTGACAAAGATGAAAAAGGCAAGTCCGTGGATGAATCAAAGTATTGAGGTATGATTGGTAGTTTACTTTATTTAACCGCTAGTAGACCGGACATTCTTCATGTCGTATGCATATGTGCTCGTTTTCAAAGCAATCCCAAAGAATCTAATATGAGTGTCGTTAAAAGGATTTTTCGATATTTGAAAGGCACTATTCAATATGGTCTATTTTATCCAAAGAATGAAAATTTTTCTCTTAAAGGTTATAGTGATTCGGATTATGCGGAAATATTGATGATCGGAAAAGTACTTCCGATCATGTCAATTTTTAGGCGATTGCCTAGTTTCTTGGTTTTCAAAGAAGCAAAACTGTTTCTCTTTCAACGGCCGGCCGAATATATTTCCACCGCTTTTTGTTGTACTCAACTTCTTTGGATGAAACAAACCTTAGCGGATTACAAATGCTCTTTTGAAAACGTACCTATCTTTTGTGATAATATATCCGCTATAAATATTGCTCAAAACCCGGTTCATCATAATCGTACTAAACATGTTGAGATTCGACATCATTTTCTAAGGGATTGTGTTTCAAAACGAAAAATTGAGATATCTTTTGTACCATCTCAAGATCAATTAGCGGACATTTTTACAAAACCGCTATCTTCCGAGACTTTTGCGTCCATACGAGCTCGGTTAGACATAATGCATATTAAATGAGTTTTACGTATACATTTTGCATGTTTTTAAAACTTAGGGCGAAATCGGATTTTTGGTTGAAAATTCGGATTTTGAAAAACTTGACAAAACAGTGGTCAAGAGGTTGAGGGCAACCGGTTGCCCTCAACGCCGACCGTCGCCCGAGCTATATTTTGATTAAAACCGTTCTATCTTGATTCGACATTTTAACTTATTTTTGCCATTTCTCGTCCCGTTTGCCAAATTCACACAAATTTCACTCAAAATTGGTTTTCATGAATTCAATTCATGTCTTGGACCTTATATAGCACGTTTATCATCATCATTGCTCATCTTTACCGATCGAATGGTAAGAATATTCCTTTTTTGCTCAATTGGGTTGAACCCTTGAGCTTATGGCTTTCTTGTATATTTTTTTGATGAAATTATATTATGATTATGATGAGCTTGATTGTTATATTGTATTGTATGATGTTTGATGTGAATTGGTGATGAAATTTTTTGGCTTGATTCATTTACAAGGGCTTTATACAACTTCTTTTAATTTTTACGCTCACAAGGTGTTCGATGAAATGTCTTTCAACTTCTACATGATTCTCTTGCTTCCAAAAGTCTTAAATATTTATTGAGATCATGCTTTGGCAAATATAACGAGCGTATGAACTCTTCATGATACATTTCTCCCATTTTCCTTGGATTTTAAGCCGAAATTGTTCAATGGTTGATAAACCGTTTCTTTGGCGCACTTTGATATAGTTGTATGATGTTTTTATCTTCCTAACATTCTTTTGATGATTCCAAAGGGGAGAAACAGAAATTGGCTCGTTAGCTAAAAGAAGCTTGCAATAAAAGCTATAAGCTATGGCTTCCTAAAGCCATAAACCTAGTCCATGGCTTGTATTATGGACTCAATTGCAAAAGATTATAAGTATTGTGACAGGGGGAGCTTCTTAGCTTATGATGTTTATATGCATAAGCTTGTTATAGCTTGTGCTTCTAGCTTATGCAATATCTCTTGTTGATATGCTCATAGATAGGGGAGCTTTGTATGGAATGTTTTTAACGGATAGTTCACTCATAAAACCGAAAATTTATTTGTTTTCAAAATCGTCCTCGAGAAAATTGTTTTGGTTTGTAATCATCAAAAAGGAGAGTTTGTTAGATAAATGTTTTTATCATGATTTTGATGATTTTGTTCGATTTTGTTCAAATGAGTTTTTAAACCAAAACAATGTCCCTAAATGTTGTCTAAATACTTCCGATCGACTTAAAATATTTTTACTATTTTTCTGAGTATTTTTTAGAGTTTATTTTCGATAAAAATTGGACAACACATTTGTTTCAGCTCGACCGGTCGCCCTATAGGGCAACCCGCACTGAGTTGAGTTTTGAAACAAAAAAGGGGACGTAGAAAAATTGAGGGAGGGCGGCCGACCAGGTGGTCGACCGGTGAGGTCGACCGGTCGACCCCGGGCGACCCAGCACTGGGAGTCCCTCTTTTGGTTGATCTTCTCTGTTTCGTATTTTTATCAACCCCAACCGGTCAACATCAAGGGTGACCAGTCGCACCCTCCGACCGGTCCCCCTGTTTTATCAAAGAAACTATCTGTTGCATTTTCGAATGACTTTTCCCTATTTTGTGGGATTGATTTCTAATAGCTATATTGATGATTTTAAATGGTTTCTTTTGCAAAAATCACTCCCCCAGGAGGAGCCTATGTCCTGGAAATCAAAGCCAAGACCTCTCCTATAAATAGAGGCTTCATTCAAGCAACAAGATACAACACTCTACACAAGCAAAGAGCAATCAAGCAAACACTTTCATATCTTGTTGTATTAACCTTAGCACTTTCACTTGCACAAATTTGAGGTCTAGGTTTTCAATTCTTGATTACACTTGTACTCATATTGTATCAATCATTATTGAGTTGTAATCTTGATTTTGGTCATCATACAACACAAGACATCCTTGTGAGTATTCTTGTAGTAAGAATACACTTGGGTGATCTAGGTGATAGGTGTTTAAAGGTTGTGGTAATCTTCAAAGGTGTTGTAAGAGGGTTGTGGTGATCCTCAAGGTGGTGTAAGAGGGTTGTGGTAATCCTCAAGGTGGTGTAAGAGGGTTGTGGTAATCCTCAAGGTGTTGTATTAATTTTTGGTAAATTAATAAAATCCTTTTTCTTTTTGAAATCCATCCCTGGATATCTTTGGGGTGGAAGAGGATTAGGCCCTAGGTGGGTTGAACCTCTATAAATCGAAGTGTGTTGTTTAAATTCCGCACTTAGCATTTCGTCTTTGCTTGAGTTTTTCGAAAAAGAGGGCAAAATCAAAACCGAGATAATTTATTCACCCCCTCTAGATTATCGTAGCCACTGGACTAACAGTTCTTACTCCTTCTCTAATATCTCCAATGACAAGCTCGGAGGATGGTCTCTCGGCCATCTCACATCCGGTTGGAGTAAGTCTCACGGATTAAGTCTTCTTGCACTAAGTTATCTTGAACAACTTCCTCATCATTCAGCTGCAAGTCTTCCATCTGTCTTTAGGATTAAGCTATCTCATCTCCATCTGGGTTGAGTCTTCTGACATCTGCCTCGACATAGGGACTCTTCTGAACAGTTGGCTGATTCATCTTGTCAGCTAACTCATTAATGTCTTCTCCATTAACATTAGGTTCATCAAAAACCACATGGATAGACTCTTCTATGATCATAGTCCTCTTGTTCAGCACTCTGAAAGTTTTGCTCTTAGTTGAGTATCCCAAAAAGATATTTTCATCAGCTTTAGCATCTAAAACTTTCAAGTTGTCCTTGCCATTGTTGTGAATGAAGCACTAACATCTAAAGATATGAAAATATCCAGCCCAAAATCTATTCTGAGTATAGCAGGCAGTATTAATGGTTTCCTTGAGAGTTCTGTTCCTTCTCTCAGCTACTCCATTTTGATATGGATTTCTTGCAGCTGACAACTCATGAGCAATACCAGTCTCTATACAATACTGAGTTATAATCCCATTGACAAACTCAGTTCCTCTGTCAGACCTTATCTTGATAATTGTTTGACTCTTCTCATTTTAAACTCTTCTCATCAGCTGAGGAAGCTTATGCAAAGTTTCCTTCTTTTACACATAAAGATAGTGCATGTATATCTTGAATAATCATCCATCACCACTAAGGTGTATTTCTTTTCACGATGTTGGCGTTCAACAGACCAAATAAATCCATATGCAATAAGTGCAATATCCTAGTTGAAGAAGTACTTTGCTTGTCCTTGAATGAAGACTTGATTTGCTTTCCCATCTGGCATGCATCACAAATGCTTTCCTTCTTATATATTGAGTCTGGCAATCCTTCCACAAGATGACTTCTTGCAAGCTTGTTGATTGTCTTGAAATTCGGATGACTCAACTTCTTGTGCCACACCAACTTGATTCGGGTGTACTTTTGGCTAAGCGAGACATGTACTTGGTGTAGCATTGACCAATCCACTACATACATATTTATTTGTCTTGATCTTGATAGCACAACTTTATTAGATTCAACATCCTTGATCCGCATACTCCCATGTTGAATCCTACATTATAGCCCTTATCATAGAGTTGGTTGATGCTCAGCAGATTGAAATTCAACCCTTCAACATAGGCTACATCTCGTGATTTCTAGTCAATTTTTCCTTACGGATCATGTGTCTTTGATCTCCCCGAGCTTCATTTCCTCCAAATATGACTTTTGCTCCTTTTGCTTCCTTGAAGTTTGATAAATTCTTTTTATTCCCTTTGAAATGTCCGAACAACCACTATCCATGTACCAGGTTCCTTGGCACTCAGTTGTTCCTTGAACTTGCATCAAGGAAATCAATTTTTAGGTACTCGAACATGTCTGGATCCTGAGGGGTTAGCACTATAAGATGATCTAACCAACCTATAGCCCAATGGTCTGACTCTAAGAGGTTGCCACCTATCAGTTCTATAATCATAATGAATATTTGCAAATTGCTTGGGAGATTTGAAGGCTTATACAACCTGTCTCTCTTTTGTCTCCGTATGCCCGTGTGTGAGCTTGTGCATTTGCTTTCTTAGGATAATAATGAAACTTTCGTTCAAGCCCTGCAATGTGCTTGGTGCATATGTGTGCTTGGATAATGGTTCCTTTGCCTTGGGAATGACTGTTTTGAGTCTGAGGTCTTTGCCACTTGGGCTTTTATCCCTTAGGACTTGGCTGATGTCTCATTTGATTGTTCCAATCAGCTTGGCTAGGATAATTTCTGCCATTCCCATCATATGGCTTTCTCTATTGAAATCTCTGGGCTTTTAGTAGTTCTGTTTTGATTTTACAGATGTTTGGAGTCTGCTGATGGACTCTTCTTAATTTAGTTTCAGTTGTCCTCTCAGCGTACTCTCACGGCTTTTTTGCCTTTGCTTTTATATCCTATGGCAAAGATAGTTGTGATTGTGTTTGTGAGTGGGTGTGGGTACAATATATGGTGCTTTGGATTTTTGGACTCCCTCATTACTTGAGGATCCTTTTTCCATAACCACTCTTGGAGTTTGAGCATGCACAAAGGAATTAAATCATATTCCTGTTTCATCTCCACTTTCCTTTTGTATCATTATCAATTCATCTAATGATTTAGATGCCTTGGTAAATGATGCAATCACATTTTTCAAATTTTTTCCCTCTTTTCTGTTTCAGCTAAGTCAACTTGGATCTTAGCTATCTCAAATATTCACTCGGTGTTCTCGTGACTATGTGACTTAGAGTACTCGGCTCCTTAGTCAGCTGTGACTTTTGACTTTTGAGCTGGCTATTTTCCTCATTCAAAGTGTGTGAGAGGTTATCACGTGCTCAAAATCTTTCATCATTTTGCCTAATGAATCATAAAGATCTGTGGGTGATGATGTGTTTGGGTCACTATCACTATCATCAGAATTAAAACGAGATGAGTTAGAGTGTACTTCATCTTCCTGTTTTTTTGCCATGAAGCATATTAAAGCATCACTGCTGTCTGACTCAGCTAGTTCTTTGCACTTGGTTGTGTTAGCTTCAGCAGCTAACATGGCTTTCTTCTTTTCTTGTCTCCTTTCTCACGAAGACTTTTCTTTCCTCCTCATTTCTCGTATTTGTTGATGGTGGATAGGAACAGTCAATAACAAAATATCCTGGTTGTCTGCAATTCCAGCACAGGTTCTCAGCTTTCTGGTAGTCAGCTCTGTCAGCTCTTTGATTATCAGCTCTCTTATATTCAGCTCTCTTGGGCGGTCTATCTTCCCTTGCTTTGGAAGGTGATTAGTGTCTCCTTGATGATTTACCCTTGTTCCTTTTATAGTTCTTATTGAAGAAGTTGTTATCTTTCTTGGATTCAACTCTTTTAGATTCTCCAGCCATGAGTGCAGCTGTCTTGGGTACATCTATCTCTTCTTGCTCTTTCCTTCGGAGCCCAAATTTATAAGCTTTCAAATATGAGAATAGCTCATTGTTGGATGTTCTTGTTAAGTCCATTGAATGTCCCAAGGCCATCACATTCATTTCCCACTTAGCTGGGAGTGACTTCAGGATTTTCATACACATTTTCTTCTGTGTGTATTCTTCTCCTAGAGCTGAGAGCTCATTAGTTATCTCTGTGAATCTGGAATCCAGCTGATCCAGACTTTCGCCTGCAAGCATTTTAAAATTTTAAAATTCCTGTACAGCAACAATTAATTTGTTTTCTTTGATTTGATCCGATCCTTCACAAATTAAAGTTAGTTTTTCCCAAATTTCTTTAGTCATTCTACTGATTTCACTTTGTTGAACATGGCTTTATCGTGAGTTTTATATAAAATGTCCATGGAAACATTATCTAAGTTGTATCTTTTTATGTCCTCGTTCGTCCACTCGCATCGAGGCTTCTCAACCATGGGTGGTCTTGGTGCGAGGTACACCGGGTGAAGCGGAGTTCACCGAGATCGTGAGCGAAGCAAAGACGTGCACCACGTGCACCAGGGAGGCGCAATGTGACCTCTCCTTCGCCTACGGGTTCGATGAGCAGCGGCCTCGAGAGTAGGAGCCCTAACATCTATGTTTACTTTCATAATCTGCAGTGGCCCATCCTCAATGAAGAACAAGATCTCATCGTGTAAAAATTTGAAAGATGTGCCCGCATGAGTATTTTCCAATCATCAAATTCCTCGACAAGAAAACATAGGAATGCGAGTTAGATTTGCTTCCATGATAATAACTTGTTTTGCAAGAAAAGCTTTAAAACATCAAGTGTTGTATTCTTTGAAAAAGAATGAGATCTAGTTCAATAACCAGTGTGGAAGGCTCAATGAACCAACCGCTTTGATACCACTTGTAGGTCCCAAGGGGTGATAATGTAAAGCCTAAAAGGGGAAGGGGTTGAATAGACTTTACTAACTTTTCGATTTAGCCCTTTTAAAGTCGAGTTTTTACCACAAGTCACCGGGTCCTTGGTGTTACACAAACAGATTAGCCACTCAAGAGACTCGACGAGCCGTTGATAAGATAACTCGTCATTTAGTTAACTCTTTAAAAAACTCAGTAGACTTGGTTTTCACAGTGGATGACTTTCACCCTTTATTTGAAATATATTTTTCAACACTTGTTTTAAGCTTAGTTTTATCAGTTGACTTAGCAAATTAAACAAACAACAATATAGATATGCAAGAGTAAAAGTGCTAAATGTAAAAGATACAAAGCAATTTTTATAGTGGTTTGAGGATGGGGTAATTCCTCTAATCCACTCTTCTTCAACCCCTGTAGGAATCCACTAACGTAACGGTGACTTTGTTACAAAATGGTGACAGTCCAAGCTAGGCCTTGACCACACAGGTGGCTTTGCTTCTGGGACTCAGTTTCTTCACAAAATAGTTGTCTTGCTACTTCAGCTCCTTCAAACTCTTGGATTTGTTCACACAACCCTCCAACGAGTCCAAAGCTTATGGTTCGAACTGGAACCTTACTACACCTCCTTCAACCTTGGAGTGTAGATCTCTTGTTCTTTTAAAAAAGTTTTCCTCTTCAACAGTTTGAAGTTGTCTTTCCTTCACTGAGTGTAATGGATTGATTTCCTTCGAGTTTAGGCTTGAGGATTTGAATAGAATGCTTGAGAGTGTTATGCTTTGATTTCTTGATTTTTCTTGTGTGTCTCGGATTGCATAAGTGTTCTCTCTATTAAATTCCTCGGCCTTTTATAGTGCCTATTTGAAAAATATATTCGTTGAAGAGATAGATATATCTTTGAGGTTGTTGGCTTGTCTTGTCAGCGGCTTTGATGTAGGTTGATTCTTGAATTTAAAGCTCAAGTTTTTCCTTAAACTCTGCGGTTTTTCGGTATATATCATTAGTTCCTTGCCTTTTGCATTCTTTCAAAAAAATAACTTTAAGGTTAGCGATCGACACATGCCTAATTTCAAAGAAACAATTGACTTTGCTTTGACAACGGATCTCTTGACTTTCTTGGGTACTTTCTCTTTGCATAACCCTTTGTGATCAACTTCACTTATCTTGGAGTGACTTTGTTTGTTAGTCTAGTTGACCGAGACAACTTTTCTGTCACTTGACTAAGACTTATCTTCACTTCACTTAGCTGTCACACATCTGATTCTTCATCTTGGTATCCAGTCGACTCCTGCATTCTTCAACTTGGTTGTTTCCACTAAGCTTATACAAACCTATCTATTATAAGTTGATTTACTGATGGGAATTGGGGTGCCAACTTCCTAATCTAAGTTTTACATGGTATAATCAAAATCTATTCATAAATTTCCCAACAGATAGATAGATATGAAAGCTTCATGATCTACAAAACGGGAGAGAACAGAGAAGTATAGATTATATAGTGTTTCACAAAATATTCATGAAATATAAAATTATTTTAAAATTTTGATGAAATTTAGAAAATGAGTTAGTAAACTGTAAGTAAGATATGAGTTATAAGTTATTTAGAAAATATAAGATATAATTAATTTAATTTTTAAGAAGTTAACTTATTGCAGAAAGGATGTTTGGAGAGCTTATAGTATATGTCTGAATGGATTGGAACTGAGGAAGTAGTTTCAAAACTACTTTTGTCCACTCATATGCCAAAAAAATAAACAATTGTTGGCTACTTTGTCAAAATAGAAGAAATTTCCAAGCAATCCATTTTTGACAAATGAGTGTGAAAAATTGAAATATGCAACTAAGTTGAAATTATTAGGTGAAACAGTGAAATAATTTTGCCTATAAATTGGATTTTTGGGCATAATCCAAAATCATCCCAAGCAAATATAGAGTTCTAATATCTCAATTTACTAAGTATTTTCGTCATTTAATAGTGTGTTAGTTTCTCCTATTATAAGATAGAGTGTGATATAGTTTCTCCTTGTATTTAGAGAGAAAGTGTTGTAATCCCTATTTTATAGTGAATTGCTTCTATACTTGCCCGTGGTTTTTACCTCAAATTTATTTGGGGTTTTCCACGTAAAATATTCGTGTCCATTTTACCTTTAATTTTCTCACATCACTATTGTCCTGGTTTATTCCAAATCCAGCGTAAAATACATTTTGCCTTTAAAATATCCTTCTTTTTTTTTTCCTTTTTCCTCTAAAGAATTTAAAAGATCTTAGGTTGATAGTTTGTAAATTTATTTATTTAAAAAATTCAAACTATCTTATAAATACTCAAGTATGTAATACGATATTTTAAAGAATGACTTGACACTCTCGTAATCAAATTTAGAGTACTTCACAAAATTTTGATGTGCCATGACTTCAAAGTTCAAAATATTATCAAGGGCATTTACGGTAGAAAACGATGGTGAATTTATTTTAGATAGCACAAGAATATTGAGAAGCTTTTGAAAGAGCTTCATGATGTTGATGTAATTCAGCCCATGGGCTCATATTAGGCCAAAAATACTTCTCCTCTTACATTATCCATTAGATGGGTCTAAATATCCGACCCATCGCCCAAGCCCATGACTTGGTACTGCAATAAAATAAAATATAAACAAAATTAAAAATTACGGACAATCTCGTGATATGGAGCCCTAATCCCGAGCTCCTTCAATCATAACCACCGCACGGCGCACCCCCACAAAAACCACCACAACGGTGGCAAAACCACTATCGCACGTAAAACCACCGCACGACGTAAACCACCGCACCCCCACAAAAACCATCGCACGGCGCACCCCCACAAAACCATCGGTGCGCACCTACACTACGTGATATTTTCCGATCTGCCATCTCTCGTCAAGTCGCACCACCACCTCCGTGGAACCACCATCGATCTATGTAATCGCGTCAAGCCTAGTACGTATTGGTTTTTCTCTATATTCCAACTACTTAATAGGTAAATCACATTGAACAAAAGCTTACAGAAGATGCGACAATGGAGATTTGAGACAACTTGAACAATGACAGAGGTAACGAAGGTGAATGTCATGTATTTTTCATTTGGTTCAATATTAAAAAGTAACACAAGTTGCATTAAAATGTATTAGATGTATTAAATAAAGGTATTAGATTTTACAACTTTGTAGAAAGTATCTATTATATAATTAAAAGGCATAACTTTGTAGAAAAGTAACACACGTTGCATTCAAATGTATTAGACATATTAAATACATGTATTAGACTTTACAAGATAAAAATTGTTAGACTCTAGAGTGGTTGCATCTTATTAAGTATTTTATTTCTTAGTTGTTCCTAAAATATATTACTTTTAGGTCTAATAACACTAATAAATTCCAGTGATGAGAATGAAGAAGACAATAATGACAAAGAGCGGGGACAAGATCATAGATCTTTGAAGGTAAAAATCATTTTTGTTTGTCAAAAAGGTATTACAAATACATTCAAAAGTATTGTGTTTTAGGATAAAAGTATCACCATTTTCATATATTTCCCCAATTATTTTCTTCTCGTTAATATAACAGGCTTGATTGGTTGTCTTATTGGTATGAAGGGGAATAATATTGAAGAAATATATACACTGTATAGCAATCATGCTCGCCAGCTTGGCTTTAGTATTCGTAAAATAACTACAAGATGCAATGAAGTTGGTTTTGTGACAGAAAAGTATTTTGTATGTTCTCTGCGAGGATCTACAAGGTCCTCAAACACCGTTGAGAAAAGTTTTATAATACACGGACAGGATGTAGGGCATCATTGAGGCAAAGTTGAACAAATGATAGTGTTTATGAAATTGTTGACCGTAGTATGTTGCACAACCATGAACTCACTAGAAAAGAGTGGAGTCATTTGCATCATTTTGAAAGGGTGATTACAATCAAAAAGTTAATGCTATTAGAGAGATGATTCTTCTCGAATGAGAGCCACCAATTTTTCCGATACATGGCGCAAGACACACGGGGGTGAAGAGTGCATTGGTCATACAATGAAGGATCACTTGAATTTTGTGAATCGTTTCAAAATAAATGCAATAGAGGCAGCAATGCACAAACGCTGATTGGCATGTTGTACCAACAAGATCTTGAATATCAAGACTTCTTTTTCGTAGTCAAATTAGATGATATGGGAAGATTGTGTAATCTGTTTTGGAGGGATTAAATGATGAAGGAAGATTACAAGATATATGGTGATGTTGTCTTTGATACAACATATCGAACAAATCAATATAATTTGATTTGTGCTCCTTTTGTTGGGATTAATAATCATTGGAAGAACATAATGTTTGATTGTGCCTTCATAGCGATGAGAAAACCGAATCATTCGAATGGCTTTTTGAAGTTTTTAAGAAATCAATGGAGGGTCAATGTCCTATATCAATCTTCACAGATTAAGATCTAGCAATTGAAAATTCAATTGAAAAGGTAAATATTCTTGTACAAATTGCACTTTAGTTAATGTGTAATACTTCTTTTATTAATATTAATACATTACAATGTCATGTGTAATACTTTTCAGTGTTAAATGTAATGCATATTGAACTATGCTCGTCTTACAAACGCACTTCGCCTTTATATTTTAAAAAATACTTTTCTGTTTATATGTAATACTTTTCTTTCTTAATACTAATACATCCAAGTGTTATAGGTAATACTTTTAATCTGTTTAAAGGTAATAATCTGTTTTATTTATTTTTTTATGCGTTTTTCCCAGAACACTACATAGGTTATGCTTATGGCACCTCTACTAAAAGGATGTAAGCGATTCGGGAAGTTGAAAGGTGACAAATGCTTCAACGATGCATTCACCAAGTGTTTATCGGGGTGCACAAATGAAGCCGAGTTTCAAGATCGATGGGAGAAAATGATAACAAAAAATGGGTTAGAAGTAGGAGTGAAAATAAGTCAAGCCAGGCTAGGTTTTGCGTCGGACGGCTAAGCTTTTTTACGTGTATTCGGCCTAAGTGTGGCCATTTATACATAGTAGGCCTTTTTTTCCACCCATTGGCCTCGCTTTGAGCCTATTAAAAGCCTATTAAAGGCCTACAAACCATATATATTTTATTTTAATATATATTGTATCATTTACAATAATTTAATAATTATATAAAAATAGTATTAATAAAATATATAATATATATTGTGGTATTTTAATTTATAGGCCTTAAATAGGCCGACCTATTAAAGCTTGAAAAGGCTTTTTTATAAGCCAAGCCTAGCTATTTATCTAAGTAGGCTTGTGAAAAGGCCTGGGCCCCGACCTATTAATTAAATAGGATAGGTCGGTAGGACCCAAAGTAGGCCGGACCGTAGGCCCTATCAGGTAGCCCGGTCATTTCCATCCCTAGTTAGAAGACCATCCATGGTTTAAGAGGTTATTGGATTTAAGGAGAAGTGGTGTACAAGATTTAACAAAGACTTTTTCTCTGTTGGAATATTGTCTTCACAACGAAGTGAAAGTACAAACTATGCCATTGGATTTAATGCAAAGAAAACAATCGGTTTGATGACTTTTATGGAATTTTCAAGGAAACAATTAAACTTTGGAGGAGCAATGAAGCAAACGATGAATTTCGGTGTTTAAGGGGCTCCTACATCCGTATTTCCATTGATTGACTATTGAAGCATGCTTTTGAGGTATACACATTGACACTTTTTAAAGATTTTGAAGATAAATATTTGAAGTCAATTTCCACTTCTTGTACAATGTTCCATTTGGAGAGCGACATTATATTTTATAATGTTTGAATGATGATGGAGTTGGTTCACATACGTGATATTTTGTCTTTAACTAAATTGATAAGTTGCTCTTGCAAGAGATTTCAAGAATGTGGTTTATTCTGTCATTCATTAGTTCACGGTCCTCCATGTGATTTCGATGAATGAAATACAAAATTGTTATATCAAAAGAAGATGGACAAAGTTTGCAAAAAGGACTTATTGGATAAATTAGATAGAATAATTGGATAGAGTAACGAACTGAGATTCCATTCCTTGGCGTCATGAAATGGAGCGCAAGTATTATAATCATTATTGAATTGCCAAGAAAATGAGGAAGCAAGAAGAATCCTTGAAGATGGTTATAACCGGGATTCTATGGCGCTTGATGAATTGATGGCTACTACAATGAATTATGCGGCTTTGGCCGAGATTTCTAGTTCTTCTACTAATGTCCTAGATCCTACTGCTCGTCGAGTTACAAAGGGCGAGAAAATAGAGAATGAAAGGGCATTTTGAAAAAAAAAAAACAAGAAGAAGAAGAGTGCTGACACATCAAACACACATACATCAAAGGAGTTTGGATCGAAGACTCCTAATCCTAGACTGTTTTAGGAGGGTTGATTATTTGAACTTAATTCGATTATTCTTTACAATACACTTTTCTGGCAATACGTTGTAACGTATCTGCTAATACATTTTAACGTATCTGTTTGGTACATTCCTATTTTCGTGTGGGAAATCATATCTTATGGTTTATTGTTAATTGTTCGACTATTTCGATGTCTTTTCAACAAACAATTTTTTTGTGTGTGAATTCATATCTCATGTTTTATTCTTTAAACTTTTCGATTATTCTTTACACTTTTCCGCACATGGGCTTAATATATTGTAACGTATCGCTAATACTTATCAATGTGTCTCAAAATGATACATTTCTTATTTTGTATGTGAATCATATCTCATGTTTTATTGTTCGATTATTTCAATATATTTTCAACAGACAACGATGTTTTAGGAGTGTTTATGAACTTAATTCTAGCGCAGGGGATTAATGCATTGTAAAAACATTCCTAATACTTGTTAATTGTTAAAAACATTAATTGTTAATTGTTCAAGGATACATACTTGGACCTATAATACTGGCAACTGCTTGTAAAAAGCCCTCACCAAGTTGTCTGCATAAAAACATTACTTGTTTATGTTAATACTTTTATGTTTCACATCTAATACTTTTCTGTTCACAACTAATACCTTTCTTAAGATACTAATTTTTTTTTTTTTTGCAAGATACTCACATGAAAAAACTAATACATTTACTTTTAATACTAATACTTTCAAGTTTCAATACTAATACGTTTACTTGTACTTCTAATACTCCATCTACAGCTAACAAAAGCAGTACGTCATCTACAGCTAACAAAAAGCAGTAATAATACTTTCAACATTCAATACTACCACATTTACATGTAACTATTAATACTTGCCTAACATTCCAATTGTTTTTCATAAAAGAACAAACAAAAGTCCAAACCAACCATATGATCCCCCATTTCACCCAACAACCAACCATCTTCTAACCATGTACATCATAAACACATTATATTAACAAAAACAGATCACTATAAAACTAATAAAAATGACTTGAGTTAAATATAATATTACATGGATATCATTTTTTCAAGCTACGTCGGGGGCCTCGCGAATTCAAGAACATCCTTATCAAGTTGAACTCGTTTCTCATTTAACTAGTTCAACAAAAATCTAGAACAATATGATGCCCTTAAAGCACGCTTTACATTGCGCTACAAAAAAAACATGAAAAAAAAATCATACAGAAAAGGATCAACATAAGAAATATTTGTTTTGACAAGAATCATACCAGTTTCAAATCTGGACTCAAGTAGACTTCCCCAATAAAATTTTCCATATGGTGCATTAAAAAAACACCACAATCCACGTTGTTCGCATTGCCTTCCCAGCTGAAGGGAACATTTTCCCAAGGAAAACGCTCAACCTCTTGGGCTCGTGGATGATTTAACTCTTTCGCTAAAACATAAAAATTCTTTTGATGGAATAAGTCAAAAAGCAATAAGAATATTACCTAATACTTGATACTTTTACCACATAATCTAAAGTAACAAAATATTGTAGTGTACCACAATAGTCCCGAGTTTGTTGTAGTTTTCCACATCATCTTTATGGTGGACTAAATTATCTAGATATTGCACCTTCTTTGCATCAAAATTGATGACAACAACAACAAAATGCTCTTGAAGCAAATCGGGAAAAAATCTTTAATTTTTGATTATGTTGTTTGAATAAGACAAAATGCTCTTTGAAGCAACAAAATGCCCTTTTTCAAAGAACATGGATAATTCAGATTATACCCTACACACAAAACAACAAAAGCTTTAAAAAATAACTAATACTTTTGCATAAATAATAATACATGTAACAACATTTATCTTACATCCTTTGCCATTTTGTGGATCTCTCATCAAACATCTCTCCTTCATCGCTTTATAATTGATCGGTTCAAGCAACTCATCGTCCTCACTTTGTCCTCTTCTTTTCGAACTTTCTTTTCTGTCATCCATCTCACCTTTCTTTTCGTCCTCTTTCTAATCTTTCACTTCCTCTTCTTCCTCAAACATCTTTTCCTCACCACTATTGTTTTTCGATTATTCCCTTTACTAGAAGATCTTTGGATATGTGTCTATCAAAAACTCTTCCCCGCCAAATTCCCGATCGAATTTCTTCACCAATCATATTCTTGATGTTATCGGTATTTCAATGTTGTATCAAGGATAGGGTTGTGGGTCCGCACGACCTTGCCATTTCAATCCATGAAAATACAAGATTTGCGAACCAAAGACACAACCACTCACATTCTTAACGTTCCCCTTTTTGTACTTATTCACACCACACAAAGCCTATTCAAAACATACGTACACAAATCTAACTTGCTTATTTTGTCAACCTCAACAATCGACCTCAAAACACCAAAGTCCACATTCCCGTTAGCACTTGGTGTTAAGAAAGACAATGAATATAACACAAAAAAATCTTTTAAAGTCATCACCACCATCAACCATCCTCTCCATAACAAATCGAAAAGTCTTCAAGCTAACTTCCCCTTAAAATCATACATATCATTCCATTCAGCTATTATACCCAAATTCTCATTATTCCTTAAAACATCACATCCTTCATTCCTAGGTAGAAGGAAACAATCGCAAATATCGTCAATCGTCACAACAAAACTCCTATTCTAGTCTATCTTAAGTAGTCCTTGTACCATTAAAATTTCTAATCAACCACTTCAACATTTTTGTGGGAATTGCATTCACCCCAACCATTTTTAATAGCCCTCCTAAAACCAATATCCTCAATGTCTTTCTTTTGTGGATCATCAACTTGAATAAAAACTCACAAAGACCACGCGGTCTACATTATGTCACAAAATCACTGCAAAAATGCATAAAAAAGGGTCAAGATTACTAATACTTTATAGTGCACAAACTAATACTATTAACGAGTGTAGTAATACATTTCAACACGTCTACTTTTCATAACGTCTTTCTCTTTTACTTCATTCTTCCTCTTTGGTGGAACATATTCTTCATTTAATAGATCCTCATATGGAACCAAAGCCAAGGGGGAATATCATCATATTTTGACTTCTTCGTCGGGTTCTTAGTACGCATTTTATTCTGCACACACAAGAATGCCAAATACCACCCACATAAAAACACATAAATCATTACTAATAATTTACGGAGTAAAAACTAACACTATTCGGACTAACTAGTATTACATTTTAACAAAATGAGGTAAATGTTCACATAACAACAAAGACAAAAATAACTATAAGAGACGAAAACTATGGTTTCAAACTCCATAATTCACAGAACAACTAATAATATCTCATAAAAACAACTTGAACAACTAATATTTTCATTGTAACAACTAATACTAATGAGAGTAACTAGTAATACAAAATGTCAAACACCATAAACATAAAAAATGAGCTAACAACTTAACATCATAGAAAAACAGAGAGATCATTACTAATACTTTATATGATAACAACTAATACTATTCAAACTAACTATTAATATATTTTTAAAAAAACATTTATCAAAACGAGAAAATGTTCGGATAAAGTAAATGTTCACTAACAAAACCACATAACTAACAAAAACACAAAAAACAACGAGAAATAAACAAAATCTAAAGAGAAACTAGAAACTAGGGTTTTGAAATCTAGAATTCCAAACAAACCAAAGACAAACTTTAAACCCTAGATATGAAAACTCAATGAAACTACTTGTTTTAAAAGTCCGTAAATCTTAAAAACCCTAGCACGAAGCATACGAAGACCGCCGATCTTTTGAAGGAACACGAACGCGCTAAATGTGAACTTGAAAAACTCTCGAATGAAAAACTTGAACAATGAACTTTGATTTCAAACAAACCTTCTACAAATGTAGAAAACCAAACTTCCGAAAGAAAAAGTTCGAAATAAAAATTGGAATGTCGAGAGAAAAATGACTTAGAAATGACGGTTCGATTTGAAAAGGGGAGTGGGAACGATTCTTACCAAAAACTCGCTGAAATTAAAAAATCGTGTAGAAAATTACAAAAATGCCTACCATTCAAAAATTACAAAATCGCCGTGCGGGTCGCGGTCGAATCCGTTTAATCGACAGGACCCGTTAGACGGTCTGACGGTTTTTGTGTAAAAAACATGAGAACAACATGAAAACAATATAGAAACAACATAAAGTCGAAACAATATAGAAAACAACACATAAACAAAAAGAGTGTAAACATTAAGTAAAGTTGTCACGCCCAAACGGGACGCGACGAACGATCCACAACTTAAATACAATAACCAAACAAACGGTCCGGACAAATATCAACGAGAACCCAATGAGACAGAGTCTAAATAGCAAATAGAAAATAAATAACAAGTACGAATACAACTTACGATCTACATTCCATAATCCATTTTACAACCCTAAATCAACAAAACATAGCAACTTAAAGTCAAAGGGTCCTACGCCCTTCGCCACAAAAACCGGAATGGAACGAAATACAAAAGTCCGACAACAACATAAGAAAAGAGTCCAATCAACAACAAGAAATAGTAAATCCAAGCAAGCGGAGTACAAGGTCTCAATCCAGAGCCGATTCAAGATCTTCAACGAAATCCTCATCTAAGGTTAGAAAATAGGTGGGGATGAGACATAAATCTCAATGGATGGGGTGATCGTGTGCAAGTGTGGCGCAATATAGTTAATATGAGAAAACAATTATATGAAAACGCGTGAGTATGATGCATGGATTCACACACGATTCATAAGCGTCGTGATAAAATATTTAAATAATATACTTATACGATTCAGAAAATTCATGGTCACACAGCACTATGTGATTCATTCAAGACAGTAGGATTGCGTGCGGAAGTGTAACGCCAATCCCAATGCAAGGCAAATAGTGGTTGCGTCGGTTTATAGCGCCAACCAATGCAAAATAGGTAGCGGTTTAGCGTGCGAAATGTAACGCCAACCAAAATGGGTCCGATAACTCCGAATCGTGTGGATCGGAACAACGATTCCTTCGTTCTTCCTTGTAACTCCCGGTCGGATGGTCCAAGACCGCACCTTATCGCTCCGTAGGCAAAGACAAAATCCACAAAGTGGAGCTTGCAAGGCTCGGATCACATAATCATGATTATACCTCAAGTACTACAACCCGCTTCCTCGACAAACTCCGTCCCTCGCCTGGGGATTAGGGGCGATGGGGCCGGAAGAGTGGAATAGCGGCCAGCCGCTGCCCATCCCCCGACGTATCCATTCCGATTGTGAGCTCGACACACCAAGTTGACTCGGGCAGAAAGTAATTACAAGTACAAGTAGTCAACCTAAGGCAATCGAGTATTATTGATTCAGGGAAGCGCTTTTAGGAAAAATTTTGAAAAACGCGAGTGGCAATTATGGCGTTGGTGGAGTATTTGGATGAAGATGATCATCGGAAGGATAAGAAATTTTCGATATCTTGAAAGATTAGGTGGAACATGAGTCCGTTATAGATTCAAAATCGCAAGGGCGGGAAGTCGCTCCGCGATTGTTATTAATCGGTCAAATTGATCCGATAAGTTAAGGGTTTTTGGGAAAGTAAAATACTTTAATTAAATCTCCAAGTCAGAGGGTCCAGGGCTATTTTAGTAAAAGGAAAAATAATTTGAGTTAGGTCCTTTATAAAAGAAAAATTATAATTTAGCCCGTTTTGTAAAAACTAACACTTTTGGGGTTAAAAATTGAATAAATAAATATCCCGACCTTGAAAAATTAAGATGTCAGTTCCTAAATTCTCCAAATTGTCCAGAGATTCAGGTTTTTAAAATTTTGAGGTCGAGATTTTGTAAAATTCTCACATTGGCTCCAAATTTGTAAAAATTGCCAATTCGGACCTTAAGTTTTAAAAATTCGAACTCACAAACCGGAAGGGCTTTTAATGTGATTCTAGTTGGAAAATGTCACTAAGGTTAGTAGGATATTGGGACAAAAGCAGTTTTTAAAGGAAATATGTGTAGGTCCTTTAACTTTTGGAAATATCATTTTTGTCCCATTTTGAAATAATTGCCTTTAAGGCTTTTAGGGGTCCAATTATTATGAAATTTGAACCTTGGGTCCAAAATATAATTAAGTTATAGTTAAGTTAGTATTTCCAGGTGCATGGGCTGCATAAGTCCTGGAAATTTCATTTGGGTCCTCAAGTTTAGTATTTTACACATTTGTCCCTCAATTTTAGAAAAAATGTTTTCCAAGCCCTAACCACTTGGGATTTTGGAACACCTTTAAAATATGTCATTCCCAGTACCTTAAGAGTAAAAATTTCAAATTTTAAAGTTTAGGTCTGGTACAGTTTTAAAATTGCAAGGTAGCCCTTAAACTTACAAAATTTTACAATCTAGTCCTTGGGCTTTTAAAGGTTGATTTTATTTATCTTAAAACTCTTAAAACTTTATTAAAATGTCCAAAAGTCATTTTTGAACCTGAGTACAGTCCCAAATTTTGAAATTTGCAGAGGGGTCCTTTAACTTTTATTTTCTTGTAATTTAGTCCACCAACTTTCTATTTTTACATTTTTAAGTCCAAAATTGAAATTTAATCAATTATGCTCGATTTTTCCAGGTTATAAGACATCCAAAACATAGATTTTAAAGATCATACACATGCATATCAATACATACAAGAATTCATCAAATAGAACATTAAAGTGTACATGCATGCACCTAAAATTCAATAAATAGTAATTTTGAGCAACTCTTGAGAATTTCATGACTTGATACATAAAATTGACATGAAATACATAGATTATATATATCTCAACGCTCATGATCAAATTTTATACATGCATTTAATCAAAACACCTAAAAGACCGGAAAATATTTTTCCACCCACCTCAAAATTGGAAATTGTGAAATAAAGGATAATTTCACAAATTTTGGATGAGGCTTCTTAGGTCAGCCCCTAAGTCAAGAAATATCAAAAATTTGAAGTTAGAAAAATGAGAGAAAAATTAAGGATAAAAAGAAGGAAATAAGGAAAGGAGAAGGACTACACTTTAACTTGTGTAGTAGGTGATTGGAGACTAGTTGAAGCTTGAAAATTGGAAATTTTGGCTCAACTCCAAAATCACCTAAGGTCAGCTCCTATTTCTCAAAAATGAAAAAGGGGTGTTAAAATTTGAAAAAAATAGAAAGAGTAGGAAAGAAGGGTGCAGTACTCAATTCTTATCTTGTAGTCTAAATTCCTCTACTAGTTTCTCTTCAAGCTTGAGGTCCTTCTTCAAAAATGTTGTCAAGCTCTAATCTTCAAAGTCTTCTAAATGTACCTCCAAACCAAATTCAAACTTAAGTTAAGAAGGTGGAAGAGATGAACAATGTGATATCAAAAATGGATTGAAGATAAAATTTCTTACCTTGGTATAGTTTGGTTTGATTTTTATGGAGTATAAGGAGGAAAATGTTTAAAATTTTTCTATGTATAGAAGAAGAAAATAAGAAGAAGAGTAGAGAGAAGTTGAGAGTTTTTAGAGAGAAGGAGGAGGATTTGTGTAGGAGATGAATGTGTTAGTGATAAAAATGAAATGGAATTTTGGCACAAAATGGCCCTCATGGTCGTCCACCTAGTGAGAGAGGGGGACAGAATTTTTTTCAAATTGTGTCTTGCAGTTTGCCTCATGCATGGGAGACAATTTGAAGGTCAAAGGTATGGGCAAGACTTGGTTTGAATGGAATGTTGGAAGACTTCCAACATGTTGGCAAAAAAAATATTAAAGAAGTGATGTGAGGGATGATGTGTATAATGCTTGAATTAATGGTATAATTATACACAAGATGACTAATATATGGTGTAGGTGTACAAGAGTTGGATGATATTTTTACTCCAAAATATCCATGTTGGCATTCCACTTCAAGGGTATTATGGTAATTCCATATATATTTTTTGTCCCAAATTTGATGATAATAGATGAAATATATCAATCTCCAAAATAATTAGTGATTTCCTTGATCACTTGTAAGTCTCATGATCACTTAATCTAAATCAAATTCTTAATTCTATAAGGTAAAAGTCTCTAAAATAAATAGTCTCTTAAAATTCTAAGGTGACTAATAAATACAAAAATAGTAATAATGATCAATCAAGTGATCATAAATGAGAATAGAATTAATAAAGATCATGATCACAAGTAATTAAATAAAATGAAATAAAATACAAAATGTATATATTATTAAAAGTTACCCATCAAAATGACGCGGTAAAATAGTCGATCAAAAGTATAAACGATAATAAGGATCAATTAATAGCTCGGAAAAATCGGGGCTTCACAAAAGTTGCATTGAAACATCCAAACAATACATAAACAATATAGAAACAACTAAGAAACGATATTAACAACATAGTAACAAATGTGAAATAACATAAATAACATAAAAAATAGTACATGAAAAAGAATCGAAAAGGCATAAAAATATCCAAAAAGGAGCATAGAAATGTCCAAAAAATCCGGGAGCATAAATCCGCTTTTTTTCTGAGTTGGGTATGTTTGTCAATCAATCAAAAGAAATGTTAGGGACAATAATTTTTTATTATGGGGTGGAAGACTACTAAAAGAAAAACAACAAAGACACATGTTAACACTCACTATTTCGAGACATGTGATAACTCTTTATTTTTCTAATTACATGTGGCGACTTCATATTTATCAATGATTAACCATTTTGTCCATATTGTTTTTTCCATATATAATCTAAAAGTAAAAAATTATCTAAACAAAATTTAGACATATAATCTAAATAAGTAAACTACCCTAAAAAGTACAAGATATATTAATTGGATATTTTTTATTAATAAACTTAGCACAGTTAACTACGTAATTTTTTAAACGCTAAAAAATTAAATATCAACCATTGCAATGTACAATTAGTTCGTGGAGAATTAATGTAAAAATTGTTGTAACAATGTAATTAGGAATTAAAATTTTATGTCATTTTGACAAGCCAGAACACACATACACACAAAAGTTCAAATTTGTTAATTATAAATGTTTTTATTGATTAACGAATATAATGCAAATTTAACTAAAGTGATTTCACTCAACTACATTGCATGCATGCAAAGCTAAATAAATAGTATTTGTCCACATATTTAAAACTTATAGAAATTGAAAGAATGGAAGTTACTCTTATTATATATTTGAATAATAAAATTAGCACAATTAACTAAGTGATTCTTTAAACGCCAAAACACAATAATGTAGTTTACAAAAAAAAATCAGAATTTGAAGCGAACAATTTATATGATACTCTTCAAAATTTTGAATTTAATTTTTAGTATTTCTAATTAGTATTTTGGATCTCCTGTAAATATTACAAACAAATTTGTGTTAACAAAATTTTGTCTTTTGGCAAATCTCATGTAACAGGTGTTGTTCTTGTATAAAGTAATTGGGTAAAACCTTATTTTACTAACGAAAGGGATGACAAATATAAAATTAAAACCTTACGCGTGCCGATGGATGGGAGATTGTTTTGAAAAAAATTCTTAAATTATTTTTTTCCTCCAACACGTGATTGTTTGTAAAAAAATCAAATATTATACTATTCACTCATTTTCACTTTTCAATAATCAATCACATCAAATTATAATTTTAATATAAAAACATCACTATCAACTATCATCATTCACAAACATTTCGTAAATATATTATTCACTCTCTCTTTTTTTCCAAATGATCAATCACATTCAATCATTATTTTACTAAATAATTATCACATCATCTTCTGTCATCATCATCACATTTTCTTTTTATAATCAATCATAATCTCAAAATTTATTTCATTTTATCTAAATAATTTTTCACACTATTCTCTATAAAAATAAAAAAGGGACGGAACAAAAATCCAATCATCCACAGCCTAAGGATATTTTTTCCTTAGTCTAATACATTCATCACCTCTCGCTCCTTTGAATTTTTTTCCATTTCTCAAATCACCAAACAAGGGGGAAAACATTATTATATAAGAAGTTTAACAGCTACATTATTAGTACACTAATACAAAAAGTCTTAGTTTTATGGGAAAATGAATTTTACCCTCTTTTTAAAACTTTGCAAAGGGTAGCGCTATTCACACCCCCAAAATTGATGAATACACTCACTTACTAAATACATTCCCACCCACTTTTAAAAATATAACATAATTACTAAATATACCCCCATAATTTTCAATTTTACCCTTGCACAAAAAGCCCTAGGTGGCACGATGGCACGATGGGTTTTCTGCTGTTCGACCGCTAACCACCTAAATTAATCTAATGACGCTCGCAAGAGTACGGGATCAATTGTAGGGTAGTAAGTTAACCACAAGTCGTCTCTCAAGGAAGACTTAGTCGGCAAATAATTATTATGCAACACAAATAACGAAAAATAAATCCTAAACACTCTAACCAAATTTGTGATTTTAATTAACTAAAAAAATAAGTAAAAAGATAAATTAAAACTAAACACGATTAAACTCGACGAAAAATGATATGGATAAAAGTTTAGGATTTCAGAATCATCTCATCAAACTTGCAAGCAGAATATCAACTAATTGATTATGTGGTTAATAAATATAACAAACAAGTAAAAACTAGGCATAGATCTGATAACTCACGTATTCACAGATTAGGGTATTTTCATTAAGTCAAGTTAGATAATACATCTCTAATTCATATCTAACCCCCTGAATAAATTTGGTTCATGAGTAATATCTTCTCTCGATCTCAATCATTCCCTCAAAACAATCAAAAGTTGGCCAAACAATTAATCAACAAGTAAAATAATTTATTCAGATAAGCAAATCAATTAGACAATACTCATATTTGTTTGTTTGAATCAAATCATCCTAATCCTAGAACAAGGAAATTAGTTCATGCTTGGGGGTGGGATCGTAATCTAAATTGAAGGAAAGAAAACAATCATAAACATCATCATGTAACAATAATAATCACTCAACAATTGAAATCAGACAAAAGAGATGAAGAAATATTACTCTTTGATTAAGCAGCAAAAATAACTTCAATGGGAAGAACCCAAGCAATCCCAATGTTAAAAAGCAAAAGGACAAAAGAGAGAAAACTAGAGTCCAAAAGTGCTAAGAAGTAATGTGTTGGAAAATATGAGCTCCTCAAGTCTTATTTATAAGCCTGAGTCCTATACAAAGTGGAAGAGCCAAAAACGCAAAAACAAAATCGAAAATTTCGTGTTACGAAAGTGTCACGCCTTTGGCAAAGATCGTGTTGCGATCGTGCACGTCCTCTCACCTTTGAAACATCGAAATTTGCTCGATGTCTCTTCTGAATCGTAGCTCTATCTTTTAGCTTTCCATAGCCACCTGAATGACCTCAATATCAATTTTCTAGAGAGAGTTATGGCCAAAATACTAAGATGTGTCATTTCCAAAATCTCATCACTTGATTTCAAATTTCACATGATTTTAACCCATCCAAACCTCTTTATTTACATTTAGTACCAATAATAGACATTGTAGAACTCTCTCTTATCTTTCTAATGGCATAAGAAGAAAAATTGCACCCTCAGTCCCACAGATCGAAGCTTATTGCACCCTTAGTCCCGTCTTTGCATCCGACATCCCACTTTGTTTTCAAATCTTGCACACTAAGTCCTACATTTTAGAAATATGCATAAATAGTCCCACAAAGATATTGCCATGCAAGTCCCAAATTACCCTATTTTTCAATGTATCACATGTTGTGAAAGCTTTCATTTTCTGTCTCCTGTTTTGTTCGTGGCATTGTTACACCTACTTAGATCCAGTCTCTATTCAGAGGTTTTAAGTGGATCATCTCAGGTTTCCAGCCTATAAACTTAACAGGGCATACTTCTGTAAAGGTTTTACTAACATGTATACATTCTTCAATTTGCCTAAGTTTATTAACATAAATGGATATAGTCCATTACGACCATATCAGGCCCAACATGCTTCCGTAAAATTAACATATCCCTTAAAATTCATACCTTCTTTAACCGAAACAGCACCGGGTAAAATGGCTCGCAACACCACCAGTCGGAAAATTACTGCCCCTAGATCGTTTGACAAACAGTTCACACTGTTCAACTTCAACCAGCAGGGAAGATGATCTACAAGTTATCCAACTCCTCAAAGAATCGCCAAAGACAACCTTGGTTCGTTTTCTACTCCAGGCGTACAAGATAATCCTTAAACGGGATAAATTAATAAAACATTATGAACACATGTTGAAGCTAAAAGCCCCTTTTTATTAAGAACTTATAGAAATATTTATTACATTAGTAATCTCCTTTTGGGAGGAGAATACTTGTTTAGCCTCTCATGTATGAGGCTTGCACTCGTAAATACATAAAACTTAAAAAACTAAAACACTCAAAATATTCTGATTTTCTCTCGGAATTTATTATAAGAAAAATAAGGAAAATGTTCGATGTCCTCGACTTTCTTCAACTCCCCGCCATTTATAGAGGTAAGTCCGGACTTCAAATGCGGACTTCAAATGTTGTTGAGATGTAAAACGTCACCGCTTTACGCGTCATACTTTTGAATTATTGCCTTGCGCTTGTCTTCCTTTTCCTTCCGCGTGACTCGGCCCATGTGATGGTTGTCGAGAATCTTTTAAAAGTTGGTTTGCGTGGTCCCCGAGGAGAACGCGTCTTGTAAGCCGGCCCATATCCTTTCTAGCCGCATGATCTTGTCGGTCGGGTTTGGGTCGAATCCTTTCCTAGCCAGGAATCTTGTTTTACCGAGAGAATTCTTCTCTTTGTCTCGAAAAGTTTCTCTCAAAATCTGTTGTTGATCCTTTCATCGAATTGAAGGAAAGATCCATTTGTTGAATTCTCGAAAGAACTTGAATGGATATTTGACTTTGTCCATTTCTCATTAGACAAAACCAAAGACCCCATGCTCGTCGTGTAGAAGCTTCGTATTTGGAAATTGCTCCTACTAATAATGGTACTTCTTCCTGAAGCCGCCTTAATGTATTTTAAAGCATTTCCATCTGGTCTTCTTAGCTTGATGAAATGAATAGCTTCATTAAAGCCTTTCTTTGCTGGTTCGGGAGCTGCACTGATAAAGTTTAGTTCCAAAATATCTCCTACGGCCAAATGTGGATTATCGCCTGGCCCAAGTCTAAATCGCTTCCCAATCTATTTCGGTAATTTTGAAATTTACGGGAATCCGGGTGACACAAAGATATATTGAAGCTAGAGCTCCAAAAGTATACCATTCTTGTACTTCATTTGGATGACTTCTGATTTCATCCAAACTCTAGGATACTTTCTGAGATATCAACTATTGTTTTTTCCGGGTTAATACCTCTTCTTCTAACCAATTTCTCCCATCGTCGTTGATATACCGCATTGGAGAAATCTTAATCACGCGTCAGTTTGAGCCTTAGATTTGCCTCTCTGTGGCCTAAGATTCAACTCTCCCTCTTTAACCCTAGAGTCTTTGGGTTGACTTGAAGACTCGAGTTGTGACACGGAGCTTCAACATTCGTTACTGATTTGTACACCCTCGGGGATGCATCACCTGCAACACTTGTGATTATGGTACTTGAATCCATAACCTCCGGGTTATAGCCCCATTCTCTATTCGCCCCTTTTTGCATCGTAGGAGATGCGGCCTAGAGGAGAGGCCCTTGCAGCGCTAAGAACAATTGTCCTTGAGTGAACTGGCATGCTCGTATTTGACTAGAAATGGATTTAATCGGTCACTGTTGAAGTCGTCCGGAACTTCGCATTGAGACATAACATCCCAAAATCTCGTTCTAGACTCTCCAGGTTTTCCCGAGATGTCTTACTCATTTAAGGACCTCGTCAGCAACGCATCCTTCCATCTCTTGTCAAAAAATCTGCAAGAACACTTTCATGAGATTTTATAATGACAATATCATAATCATAATATTGACATTCAGCTTGCCATCTAAGTAATCTAGCCTTTTCTGGTTTTGATTCAATTTTATTTTTCAGAAAAGCCTTGACACTTGAATTATCAATTTTTAAAGTAAACGTTTTTGCCAGTAAAAATAAAGGCCATTTTTTGAAAGACTTTCTTACTGCAAAGAATTCTTTCTCATTTATATCCCATTGATTAAGCTTCACTTTATGCGTAAAAAGACCGCTGCAATATCTGCATGGCACTTCCCATTTGGTGTGGCTTTTGTGAGAACAAACGCCCACCAATAGTCACTAAGCATCGTATATAGAACCAGTTCATCTTCATCTTGTGGAATTGCAAGCTTTGGAAGCTTTTTGCAAACTTCTTTAAAATCGCTTTATTCCTTCTTGATGTTCATCTTCCCATTTGAATGTAGCATCTTTTTTTTTGAGCAATGGGCTAAACACCTTCTGTAATGTGCTAGATTGTTTATGAACATTCCAAAAAAATTAACAACTCCAAGGAAACTCAAGTCGCTTCTTGTCCTTTAGTGTATCCGAAATCCTTGTATCTTTTCCACAATATGACTTTGTAGGATGATTCCGCATTCATCGATTTCAATTCGAAAAATTCAATCTGTCTTGTAGCAATCAACGCCTTCTATTCTAAAAGCACTAATCCTTCCTTATGACAAACATCGAAAATATCTCCAAGTGTTTGAGATGTTCCTTCATGTTCTTTGATGCGATAAGGATGTCATCAATATATATGAACATGAAATCAAATAATCTTTGAATAGATTATCCATCTTTCTTTGATATATCCGGTGCGTTAGCCAATCCCATAGGCATCACGTTCAAATATAATGTCCTTGTGGTGTGGAGAAAGTCAGAACTTCTTACTTTCTTCCTCCATTGTTGGGAAATTTATTGTTTAGATTTTGATGAATGCCATGTAAAACTTAGAATAGGAAGTTGGCACCCCATTTTTTGTTGTAAAATCGCATTGTAATAAATAGGGCTTTGGTCAAGTTTTAGTTAAGTCGGCTATGCCCAAACATGCAAGAAGACAATCGGAGACTAGTAGGAAGACTCTCTTTGCGAGGCAAATGAGTTTGGCAAAAGAAGAGAAGACGGGAACTCATCAAGGTGCAATTTGAGTAAAGCATCGGTCAAGTCAACTCAACATAGTCAAATCTCTAGTTGAAGTGATAGAAGAGTCATTTAATGATTGGAAGGCGACTCTAAGTCACCTGGGGAAAGCAAGGAAATGCGGTCAAGTTGAAATAATGAAAGAGATCCGTTGCCGTAAAATCAAGAGAATTACTTAAACAAGTAATATCTCCATGCTACCTTTCTCGAGTGCTCGACGACGAGCGAGCGTGCAAGGGAAATAAACCAATGGAAAGCACTACACCGTGTCGATTCAAAAGTCAAGAATAATTCATACGAGGAAGTGGCAATTCCAAGGATCGCAACAAGACAAGCCAACGACCACAAGTGACTTTCAAAAATAAGCCTATCTCTTCAACGGGCAAATTTTTGAAAGATCACTATAAAAGGCCGGATGATGACTCGAGGATTAAAAAAAAAAAAAAGAAGAAGAATGAAAAGAGTTGATTACTGAATAAAAAACATTCAAGCTAACATCTCAATCGTAATCAAAATATTCTCGAAATCATTCAAGTTTAATCATCAAGCCTACACTACGAAGAAAATCAATCTAACACTCACCTGTGAAGGAAAGATAGCTTCAATCGGTTGAAGAGGAAACTTTAGAAGAAAAGGGGTCTACATTCCACGAAGGATTGTAGGAAGGTTCAAGGTCGAACCGGTCTCGAGTTTTTGGGAGGGCTTCGTGATCAAATCCTAAGAGCTTGAGCAAGTGAGTGTAGTAGCAAAGGCAAATGCCCTGTGAAGAAGGCCGAGTCGGACAAGAAGCCGGTGAGTGACCAAGGCATCTCAGGATCGAGTCCCAAGGATCAAGTCACCGTGTGATCAAGACTTGTATATGGACATGCTACCACTCAGTATATCTTGATCAATACTTAGTGGATACCTCCGGGAGTTGGAGAAGAGAGGAGTAGAAGAATTACCCCATCTTCGAACCTCTATAAAAACTTATCGTGTCATTTACATTTCAAAGACTTTCATTCCTCGCATCTTATTTGTTTAATTATCTTTGACATATTTGCTATCCAACTCGATAATCTCTAAGTACTAAAACCAAGTATTAAATCATAACTAAACCAAACTTAAGGGTGTTAAGTCTTCCAATAAATCAAACCACGAGTTGAGCTAATTCGGTCTTAACAATGAGTTATTCTATCAACAATTCGATCGAGTGCATTGAGTGACTAACTCTCTTGATTAACTAAATTGGTTGTCCACCAGGACACAAAGTATAGTGTCAACTCAATTTTAAAAAGGACCAAAAGTGAAAAGTTGGTAAGGTTTATTCAACCCCTCCCCTTCTAAACCTTACACTCACACCCCCAGGGACCTACAAGTGGTATCGGGCGGTTGGTTCATTGAGCCTTCCGCACCGTTCTTGAACTAGATCTCCAAACTTTTCAAAGTCTCGCTTTAGTACTTAAACTTTCAAAACTCTTTTTATCATTAAAATTTATTATCATGGAAGCAAATTTGACACGCATCCCTATGTTCACAATTGAAGAATTTGATGATTGGAAAATTCGTATGCGGGGCTCATCTATCAAAGATTACATGATGAGATGTGGATAGTGATAGAGGATGGGCCACAAATCTTAAAGGTGAACACATCAGTAAGAAGAGTGCAAAAGGTGAAGAGGATGTTGCTCCCGGACCAGCCATGGTTGAAAAACCAAGAACTGAATGGACAAATGATGACGAAAAAGATACAACCTGGACAATGTAGCCAAGGACATCCTTTACAAAACCTTGGACAAAGCCATGTTCAATAAAGTCAAATCATGCAAAACGGCTAAAGAAATGCAGGACAAGCTAACATTGATTTGTGAAGGCTCGGAAGCAAATCAAAGAAAACAAATTATCGGTGGATGTCGGGTGAGAACTTCAAAATGATCTCGGAGAAAACCTGGATCAACTGGATGCTCGGTTCACGAAATCACCAACGAGCTATCTCGCACTTGGAAAGGAATATACACGAGAAGAAATGTGTATGAAGATCGTAAAAAGTCTCCCGGTGAATGGGAAATGAAGGTCATGGCACTTTGAGACATTCCATGGACCTATCGAATACCTCCAACCATGAACTATTCTCGGATCTCAAAGCCTACGAATTTGAGCTGAGAAGAAAAGATCGAGGAAGAGACAGGATGTACTCAAAACAATTTGCTCTAATTGTTAAGATGGAAAGAGAGTGAGGTCAAAGAGGTCATTGATCCGGAAGAAATAGCCCGATGGTTAAAAGGTTCAACAAGTTCTTCAATAAGAACTACAAGAGAGGCAAGGGCGAATCTTCCAGAAGACACTCGGCTCACTCCAAGTCAAGGGAAGATAGGCCAACCAAGAGAACATATCATCAAAAAGTTGAATATCAAAGGGCTGACAATCCAAGAATGGAAAGAGCTGATCAAAAGGTTGAATATCTATCTGGAACTGTACGCAACCAGGTCACTATGCCATTGATTGTCCATATCCTGTAGTCAACAAATACATGAATGAAGAAGAAAGAAAGGTCTTGAGAAAAACGACAAGAAAAGAAAAAGGCAATCTTTGGCTGCAGAAACTATTTGACAGCCCAAGTCAAGAGACACAGCGGTGATTCATAGAGCAGTAAAGTTGACTACTCAAGTGACTCGAAGAAGAAGCTCGATCTGTTTGATGGCCAAGGAACAAGATCAACCTGACCAAGAAGATGAGGTACACTCTAACTCATCAAACTCAGATTCTAGTGATAGTGATCAGACACACACAATTCATCACCCACTGATCTTTATGATTCATTAGGCAAAATGATGAAAGATTTTGAACACATTAAATCCTCACACACACTACTAAATGAGGAAAACAGCCTACTCAAGAGCCTAAACTCACAGGTGACTAAGGAGCCGAGTACTCTAAGTCAAATAGTCTGATGAGAATAAAAGTTTAAAGGCTGAAAATGCCAAGCTAATAAGCGAGAAATAGCTGCCATAGAAAAGAGGGAGAATGACCTCAAAAATGTGATTGCCTCATTCACTAAGGCATCTAAATAATTGGATGATCTTATTATGAGTCAAAGAGAATGTGGAGACAAGACAGGCTTAGATTTAATTCATCTGTGCTATGTCAAACTCCAAAAGTAATTTTGGAAAAAGGATCTTTAAGCAATGAAGTGTCTCAAAAATCCAAAACTCCAAATGGTGCACACACATTCACTCCAAAGCACAATTACAAGCAAACTGGCCTTGGTTATAAAGGAAAAGTAAAAAGCCGATTGGGTGCATTGAGAGGACAACTGAGAAGAAATTCACCAAGTTCTCAAAGAAACTCCAAACAGAATTACTCAAAGAAGAAACAGAGCTACCAAAAACCCCAAAAGTTCTATCAAAGAATCACATATGATGGGAATGGTAGAAAATATCCAAGCTAAGGCTGATTGGAGCGATGTGAACTATCAAGATCGACTTATGGAATATAAGCCCAAATGGCAAAGGCCAGAACTCAAAGCAAAGGTCATTCCAAAAGTATAAGAGCTTTCATCAAAGACACATATGCACCTAGGCACTACACTCGGAGACATCACAATTACCCAAAGAAGGCAATTGCTAAAACACATATACAGGCATACTGACAAAAGAGACAATTGTATGAACCTATAATCCCCAAGCAATGTGCCAAAATTAATTATGATTATGGCACTGATAGATGGCAACCCCTTAGAGCCGATCATTTGGCTATAGGCTGGTTGGATCATCTTACAATACTAACCCCTCGGGACCCGGACAAGTATGGGTACCTAAAACTTAATTTCCTTGATTGCGGGTTCAAGGAACAGTGAGTGCCAAGGAACCTGGTACATGGATAGTGGTCATTCCCGGACATATGACAGAAACAAGAAAAATCTGTCAAAATTCAAGGAAGTTAAGGGAGCAAAAGTCATATTTGGAGGAAATGAAGCTCCAGGAGAAATAAGAGGCATTGGATCCATCAAGAAGAATGGATTAGAAATCACAGATGTTGAATATGTTGAAGGACTCAACTTCAACTTGCTAAGCATCAGCTAACTCGTGACAAGGGTTATAATATTGGATTTAACATGGGTATATGCCAAATCAAGGATATTGAATCAAATGAAGTTGTGTTGCAAGGATGCGTACAAAAGAACATGTATGTAGTAAATTGGTCAACCGCAACACCCAAAGACCTATCTATTAGCAAAAACCTGAGCACAAATGAATCAAGTTGGTGTGGCACAAAAAAGCTAGTCACCCGAATTTCAAAACACTTAACAAGCTTGCGAAGTAATCTTGTGGAAGGTCTTCCAGACTCGATATACAAGAAGGAGAGTATATGTGATGCATGCCGAGAAGGGAAAACAGATCAAATCATCATTCAAAGAAAAGATATGCCCATCTTCAACAAGGATATTGCACCTGCTACATATGGATATGTAGGTCCCAAGGGGTGTGTGTGTAAGGTTTAGAAGGGGGTTGAATAAACCTTACCAACTTTTCGATTTAGTCCTTTTAAACTTGAGTTGATACTACACACCGTGTGTCCTTGGTGGACATCCAATTTAGTTAGTCGGAGAGTTAGTCACTCAACAGACTCGGCTGAGCGTGGATAGAATAACTCAAATTTGTTAAGACCGAATTAGCTCAACGTGGTTTGTTTTCATTGGAAGACTTAACACCCTTAATTATGGTTAAGCAGAGATTTAAAGCTTGATTTAGTACTTAGAAATTATCAAGTGGATAGCAAATTTATCAGCAAAGTTAAGCAAATAAGATGCAGAGAATTTAAAGTCTTTGAAATGTAAATGACACGATAAGTTTTTATAGAGGTTCAAGATGGGGTAATTCTTCTACTCCTCTCTTCTCCAACTCCTGGAGGAATCCACTAGGTATTGATCGATATACAAAGTGGTAACAGTCCAGATACAAGTCTTGATCACACACGGTGACTTGATCCTTTGGGACTCGATGCAGACGCCTTGATCACTCGGTTGGCTTCTCGTGCGACTCGGCTTCTTCACGGGGCAAACCGCCTTTGCTACTACAGCCCACTTGCTCAAGCTCTTTGGATTTGATCACGAAGCCCTCCAAAAGCTCCGACTTGGTTCGACCTTGAACTTTCCTACAATCCTTCGTGGAATGTAGACCCCATTTTCTTCTAAAGTTTCCTCTTCAACTGATTGAAGCTATCTTTCCTTCCGAGGTGAGTGTTGGATTGATTTTCTTCGTAATGTAGGCTTGAGGATTAATCTTGAATGATTTGAGAATGTTTTTGTTACAGTTCAAATGTTTTCTTGAATGTTCGTGGTTGAGTCACCTTGGTAACCTTCTCTCGAGTCATTCCTCGCCTTTTATAGTGATCTTTCAAAAATCGCCCGTTGAAGAGATAGGCTTATTTTTGAAAGTCACTTATGGTCGTTGGCTTGTCTTGTTGCGATCCTTGGAATTGCCACTTCCTCGTATAAAAGTCACTTATGTTCGTGGTTCAGGTCACCTTGGTAACCTTCTCTCGGAGTAATTCTCTTGATTTACGTACAACGGATATCTTTCGATTATCTCGACTTGACGCATTTCCTTGCTTTCCCCAGGTGACTTAGAGTCGACTTCCAATCATTGGATGACTCTTTCATCACTTCAACTTGAGACTTGGCTTATCTTGAGTTGACTTGACGATACTCCACTCACCGCATCTCACTTTGCTCCTACAATCGAGTTCCGTCTTCTCTTCTTTTTGCTATACTCACTTTGTCTTGCAGAGTCTTCCTTCTAGTCTCGATTGTCTTCTTGAATGTTTGGGAATAGGCGACTTAACTCAGCTTGACCAGCCCTATTTATTACAATGCGATTTACAACAAAAATGGGGTGCCAACTTCCTATTATAAGTTTTACATGGCATTCATCAAAATCTAAACAATAAATTTCCCAACAATTTCCCCCTTTTTGATGATGCCAAAACTTAAAACATTCGAATGTAAATAGCAAAGATACATACGAGATAGTGCATTCACGAGAGAATGTATGCGTAGAATCAATTCTTTTATTGATCATAACATTCTTGTTCGCTACACAATCAAGGTGCATCAAAGCAAACATTTATGTCTACAAAAAAATAGAAAATTTACTGATTTATTACAGAAGACTTACATATTATGTATTTACATAGTAAAATACATGAAGGGTGGACAACAACACTTCATCTCCTTGTTGCCTCCTTCTTTCATCTTCTTGATTCTGTCATCTTCTGGTCTTCTTCTCTTTTTCTCATCTTGACCGCCTTCTTCTTCTTTTCGTATGCCTTTTGGGCGACTTCATCTCTTCTTAATCTTTCTTGTCTCTCCTCCCAAAGCTGAGTTTGTCTTTTATTTTCTTCTTCGATTCTTTTCGCATACTCAAGATTGCTTTTAGCCACTTGCAGATTGGCTACTTGGTCAAGACCAGCCCAGAGATCCCTCCTTTCTTGCCGGATCTATGTACTCAATGTTTTTGGCGAGGGTCTGGTCCAAACCTCTTCCTCCACCATCGCTTCTTCCTCTTCCTCTCGGGCGTGTATTGTAGTGGGGTCTTCTTCTTTCCAAATGAGTGACTAGCGGAGTGACCAGCAGAGTGATCCGCCAGTCTGCTGCTCGTCGCTTCTTCACATAGCGTGAGACCCTTTTCCCAAGACAAGTCCCAAGCTTGAGCCATGGACATGTTTGCAAAGTATCCTTCGATGCGGCGTTTTAAATTCATCAACCGATCTTGGCTCGATTCCGATCCGAGATGGCATAAGTGTATCTGTCTCTTCACGAATGCCTCCATGTTCCAAAGATTCTCGGCTCTCCCGGACAAAGACTTGTTGAACAATGTTACAAATATCTAGCTTGTTCCACACGCATTGTTTCTTCTTTGTAGCCACCATTCCATGATTCTCGATCGTTATGCCTCTCAAGTCGCGAGAAGGTTGGCATCTTTGTTATCCGATCTCATGTCCATAGAGGCGTGGTGCCTCTCCATCCGTTCAATTTCAAGAAATAATGCTTTGAACACCTCCCGAACTTCGATTGTTTCTCCCATTGCACTGACGGCCCACGCAGCGTCAAAGTCATAGTCAGGCTGAACGATGGTGTCGGATGGAAGGACGGGTCTGTGCTCGGAAGCGCGAGATCGTTCTCGACTCGTCGGGGAGGTCGGGTACCTCTAGAGAGAAAGGAAATGATTCTACAAAGGAATCATCACGCCAACCGGGATTTGTTCAATGATGAAAGGTGCGCATGAAGTTCCTTTTGGAGTCGAACTCGCTGCGGCTTGGGAGCTGCGCGATGGACTCCTTTTCACCGGGGTCTTTTGTGAAGTGGACCCGGCTTGCGAGCCTCAATTGTCTCAACACTTCGTCGGTCTCACTGGTTTCTCCAATTGAGTGGACTGGTCCTCGGCCTTATCGAAGCGTCATCGGACGATGATGAGATTTCCATTGGTGGCTCACCATCAAAATTGAAAGTTTGACGAGTAGTCTTGAGATTAGACTTGCTCGTGCTTGGAACATCCTCACCGAGTCTTTTGGATCATCACGGGGGATGACTCGACTTCTTCGTCGCCTTCGATCCCGCAAAAGTTACATCGATTATCCTAGGAATCATGAAGCGCTTATCTTCTTTTTCGATGGATCAATGATAGCGGGAGGGATGTTCTCTACTTGACTTCTTTACCCGGAAGTCTCAACCTCCCGTTGGCCTTCATTACCTCCTGCAGTCTCAACTGCAATGAGGCTGGACCTCCCTTTCGACAAAGGTCACTGTCTTAGGGTCTTCTGTGGTGGCATCCATTGAGTCTTAACCCCATGGATTGCACTTTCATCGCCTGCAGTGTTAACTCCCGGGTTGTTCCGTCCTGTGCCTCGACGCATCGCCAGCCACGTCATTAGCCTTCGAGCGGTTGGTATCGGTGAAATTTGCAGTCTCAAGCCTCAATCGCCTCGAGCCGTTGATGGCAACTTCTGTGTATTTTGTGTTTGTACCTTCTCCACTTCGCCTCCTAAATTCGTTTGTGGAGTCATCTGCGACATCCTCCGACCTTGCACTGCAAATGGAGGGAGTTTCCCCCTCGGGCGCACCGAGTGACTTGAATGGGGTCACTCGTCTCCAAACTCCCGGCTATTTCTACTAAGTGTTCAGCCGTTGGGGCGGTGGTAAGACACCTTCATTAGGGGTTGGCTCGACCGGGGTCCCCACTAACCCGGTTTCATCGCCAATTCCCTTAATTCCTTCTTTTCGAGTGAGTCAGGGAAGTGGTGGCGGCAACAATGGTGGCGATTTGCTTTGACTACTCCCATTGGATCGATTTCACCGTGTGTTTTGGAGGACTCTCCTGGTCCTCAATCATGCTTTTCTCATGAAGAATTCGATTCATGCAATGCTTGCTGCATTTGCAACTCTTCGTGGCGGCCGGCAGGTCCGATCCTCATCACCGCCGATAAGACATCAAGGAGATTATGTGTGTGTTACGTGGTGCCGGTGATAGGGGACATCGGCTTCTCACGTGCCTCGCTTCCTCTCTCTGTCTCTCCTTCTCCTTATCCTTGAAGATCTGCAAGATATCTTTGCGATTTCTTCATCCAAAGATCTTTGAGATCACGAGGTTAGTCCAGGAAGTTCAGCGGTTCTTCTTCCTCTTCTATAAATTCAGTCGTTGGAACTGTTCCTTGATCGACTCAATTTCCACTTCCTCCACTCTCGCATGACGATTTTGGATGTCCGGGTAAGGTGGGGATAGGATCATCACATCACTATCATCTCTATCGGCTTCTTCTTGTGTCTCAAATTGTGCGAACTATAGTTTGTTGTCTTGATTTGCCTCTGTTGATCACCTTCAAACAGACTTAGTTGTTTCATCTATAATATCCGAGACTCTACTTCTCCAGCCTCTCGATATCTGCTCCACTGAGTGGGCGACTCGGCCGGTTTCTCAAGCTCGGAGTGCTTGATGATTCTCCTTCGTCTCTTAGTTTGTACCGAGAGGGATTTAGTTCAAATGAGAGTTTCTTCTCGAGTCTTGGGCGGCGGGGGCCGTGATGGTGTTTTCTTCGAGGAGCCGCCGTCTTGCTTATCGCTTCTCCTCTTTTTGACGATCGGAGAAGGTAGTTGAGAGTCCTTCTCGACCGCTGTTCTTTGGGCGGGAGACACGGCTGCGGGGCGGTGACTCGGCTGCGGGCGGGGAGCAGTTTGTTTTTCTTTCTTTGCATGAGCAACACTTTCTTCTTAGCAGCTGCAGGGCGGCTTTCTTCTTTGGTGGAGAGGAAACATTTGTATCTTCAGTGGTCACCGATTCCCCTCACTCGTGTCGGATTCTCTTGGCGTAGGCTCTCTTACTCGCGCCGCAGAGGTTTGATCTGAACATCCTCTTGTTTACATGGAACGCCTTTCCATGTCTAAGAGGACTCCTTTCACCTCCATCACCGGCCAATCACCAGGCCATATCCTAGGATCCTCCAAATGTACCATCTTCCTTGAAGGATTTGTTCCCTACATTCTGGCATAGTCTGCTGTAGACAAGCTCAGCCCGTTTATTTTCCTTTCTTCAATGATCGCAGCCATTACGATCAACTTTGCTTTGACAGCTTTGGTAAAAGTTTGCTAAATTTGATGTCTATGCATTTGGCAACTATGTCCAACACTTGTGATAATCCTCCTTCAAAGATCCCCTTGTTTGTTGTGTAAACTATTTTATCAAAGATAGTCGGGCTTGGCTACTTCCTTCCAAGCGGCCAGGTTTACATAAGCTTCGTTGATTTCGATGCTCCTTCCGTCGGTAGTGGCAAAGTGTTCACCAAATCCTTGGCGAGAGATGGTGAACTTCTTTCCGTGAATGTAGATGACTTTATCTCTTCATCGTGAATCTCGGCGTTCACGTAGAATGCGACCTCCTCCACATAGGTCATCGGATATTCCAACGCCGAAATGATTTCACCCCAGCGTTTCCAATTTCTCAAAGGCAATTTTCTCAAAGAACGCCGGGCGTGATCTTCTTAGCAGTACCGAGGGGCAGCTTCTCTTAGCGGCTACAGGGGCGACTTTCTTCTTTGGTGGAGAGGAAATAAACAGATCTTGAGGTCACCGATTCCCCTCACTCGTGTCGCCTCTCTTGGCGTAGGCTCCCTTCAGCGCGCCGAGAGGTTTGATCTCGAACATCCTCTTGTTTACATGGAACGCCTTTCCATGTCTAAGAGGACTCCTTTCACCTCCATCACCAACCAATCACCAGGCCATATCCTAGGGATCCTCCAAATGCACCATCTTCCTTGAAGGATTTGTTCCCTTTACATTCGCAGAGTCTGTTGTAGACAAACTCAGCCCATTTTATTTTCCTTTCTTCAATGATCGCAGCCATTACGATCAACTTTGCTTTGTGATTGGTCAAAGTCTGCCAAATTTGATGTCTATGCATTTGGCAACTATGTCCAACATTTGTGGTAGTCCTCCTTCAAGACCTCTTGTTTGTTTGTGTAAACTATTTTATCAAAGATAGACGGACTTGGCTACTTCCTTCCAAGTAGCATCCAGGTTTACATCGCTTCTTTCCATGAACAGAGGATCTTATCCCTTCATCGTGAATCTCAACGTTCACGTAGAACTGTGCGACCTCTTCCACATAGGTCATCGAGAACTCCATCGTCAGAAATGGTTTCAGCCCGGACGTTTCGAGCTTTTCAGCGATTTTCTTTATGAGGGCATCATCGGACCCCTGTTTGACCATTCCCTCGAAATCCACGGTCGACCCTGTGTGGATTTGCTTTCCTAGCTTGACAAAATCATAGGTTGATACCATTTTTCAGATTTCACCGAAAAGAAACTTAGAAGTTTGATTTGAATACTCGAGGGTTTTGAGAGAGTTTTGTCTTTGCTTCTGAGATAGAAATGAACCGTTTTGGTAAAGTGAGAGAAAACAGACAAAAATGGGTTAAGTATGGTTTCTGAAAGGACGTGCGGGTGGTTTTTGAAATGTGATCGAAATCAACGGCTTAGATTTTGCACGCCGATTAGCATTTAATGTCTCGAATTTAATGCGGCAGCATTTATATCCAATCATAAGCTTGGTATGCAGCTTTTTGTCTGTACACATCATCATTATGCTGACGTCATTCTTAAAAACATTCCCGCTTAGTAAAAACGATTGCGTTTTTGTCACTTTGCTCATAAATGACTCAGCTTATCCCTTAGCTGATTTAACTCTTCTGGTCACAGTTCTCTCAGTGACTCAACTGTCAGCTAATTCGGTATAGTTGTCTTTCCGACATGGCTGATTCATTTAGCTGATTTTGAGAATTCAGTCCTTTTTCTCTTTTTGTGTTTCATTTCTTTTCTTTGAGTCTTCTGAGTGTCAGCTCAGCTCAATTAACCCTAACTCATGCTTGAGTTCTTCAAATCTTGACTCACATAATGGTTTTGTGAATATGTCAGCCAACTGTTTATCAGTTGAGATATATTCCAATATGATGTCCTTCTTTTCAACATGATCTCTTATGAAGTGATATCTGACATCGATATGCTTTGTTCTTGAGTGCAACACAGGATTCTGAGTGATTGCAATTGCACTTGTGTTATCACACATGATTGGAATTTCCTTTTCTTCAACTTCATAGTCTCTCAGCTGTTGTCTCATCCATAGGACTTGGGCTACAAATGCAAATGCCAAAGAATTATGTATTCTCGTTCACCGTATAGGTGGCTATTGAATTTTGCTTTTTGCTAAACCAGAAATTAGCCTATTTCAAGCATTTGACATGTGCCTGTGCTCTTCCTGTCCACTCTGCATCCAAAGATAGTCAGTCCGAATAGCCAATTAGCTTGAATCCACCTTCCTTTGGATACCATAAGCCAACTTCTTGGCTTCCTTTCAAATATCTCAATATCCTCTTAGTTAGCTGCAGTCATATGGCTCTCTTTTGGAGTAGATTGAAATCTCGCACATACACCTACAAAGAAAGGTGATGTCCGCCTCGCTTTTGTGAGATAAAGCAATGATCCAATAAGTGCTCTATATCTTGTTTGATCTACTGTGCTTGCCATTTGCATCCATGTCCATTTTGATGATGTATTCATTGGTATTTTCGCGTAAGACTTCTCCTCCATACCAAATTTCTTCATTAAATCTCTCGTGTATTTTGTTTGACTTATGAAGGTTCCATCCTTCACTGCTTTTTACTTGGAGTCCAAGGAAGAATGTCGCTCTCCCATCATGCTCATTTCAAATTTACTTTGCATGAGGTTTGAAAATTTTTCACATAGCTCTTTGTTTGTGGATCCAAAAATGATGTCATCCACATATATTTGAACAAGCAAGATACTCTTCTTGTCTTGAATTCTGAAAAGTGTTCTATCTACTTTTCCTTTTGTGAATCCATTCTCGCTTAGGAATTGTGACAAAGTATCATACCATGCTCTTGGTGCCTGTTTCAATCCATACGAGCTTTCTTGAGTTTGTATACCTTATCTCCAAGAGTCTTCCTCGCTCAAATCCTGGAGGTTGTTCAACATACACTTTTTCTTCCAATAAACCATTTAGGAATGCACTTTTTACATCCATCGATATACAATAAAATTCTTGTGAGTTGCATAGGCAAGAAACATCCTTATAGCTTCCAATCTTGCTACAGAGCAAATGTTTCATCAAAATCTATTCCTTCTTCTTGGCAATATCCTTTGGCTACTAGTCTTGTTTTGTTTCTTACCACAGACCCTTCCTCGTTCATCTTGTTTCTAAACACCCATTTAGTACCAATAACATTTTGATGGGTGGGTCTTTGAACTAATTCCCATACTTTATTTCTTTCAAACTGATTGACTTTTCTTGCATAGCTAGAATCCAATGTGTGTCATCCAATGCTTGTAACACATCTTTAGGCTCTATTTGTGAGATAAAGCATGTGAACATAGCTTCTTGTTGAGTTCGATCTTGTTTTGATACCTTCTCTTATATCTCCAATGACAAGTTCTGTGGATGGTCTCTCGGCCATCTTACATCAAAGTTGGAGTAAGTTAGCCGGATTCGATCGTCTAGCGATTGTGTTGCTTTGATCGCTCTCTCGCAATCACTTAGCCGCAAATTTTCCAAAGATTTTATGAGACTCGACTCTCTCATCTTCATCTCGAGTTTATAATTCCTTGACTTGAAAGATAGGGACTCTTCTCGTATGGTTGGATGATTCCGCTTATCACCGACTCTTCAATGTCTTCTCCATTTACATTTGGCTCATTGAATACCACATGAATGGATTCCTCTGCAACCATAGTCCTTTTGTTGAGTACTCTGTAGGCTTTGCTTTCACCGAGTATCCCAAGAAGATACCTTCATTAGCTTTAGCATCGAAAGCCTTTAGATTGTCTTTGCCATTGTTATGGATGAAGCATTTACATCCAAATATTCTAAAATATGCAACATTTGGTTTTCTCCCTGTCCAAATCTCATAGGAGTCTTTGTCACCGCTCTATTTATCATACATCCTTTTTGAGTGTAGCAAGTCGTGTTGATTTCTTGACCTAAAATCTTTTTGGTAACCTGTCTTGACTAACATGGTCATTCTTTGTTTCTTTGAGAGTTCTATTCCTTCTTTCGCAACTCCATTCTCCGTTATGTGGAGTCCTTGCTGCAGAGATAATTCATGACCAATGCCATTTTCAATACAATATTGAGTTATTATACCATTGACAAACTCGGTTCCTCTATCCTCGATCTTATTTTGATAATGGTTTGCTCTTCTCATTTTGAATCCTCTTCATCACCGTGTGGTAGTTTTACGTAGAGTTTCTTTCTTCTTACACATGAATATTGTCCATGTATATCTTGAGTAGTCATCTATTACCACCAAGGTATATTTCTTCCCACTTATGCTAGCGGTTCAATCGGACCAAATAGATCCATATGTAGCGGTGCAATATCCTTGTTGAAGTCAAGCGGTCTTTTCTTTGAATGATGATTTGATTTGTTTTCCTTCGACATGCATCACATATACTTTCCTTCTTGTATACTGATCCTGGAAGTCCTTCCACAAGATTACTTCGCAAGCTTGTTAATCGTTTTGAAATTTAGGTGACTCGACTTTTTGTGCCACGTGCCCAACTTGATTCACCAGGCTCTTTGCTAATAGACAGTCTTTGGGTGTTGCGATTGACCAATCCACGACATACATGTTCTTTTGTCCGCATCCTTGCAACACAACTTCATTCGATTCAAAGATCCTTGATTTGGCATACACCCATGTTAAATCCAACATTATAACCCTTGTCACGAGTTGGTGATGCTTAGCAAATTGAAGTTGAGTCCTTCAACATATGCAACATCCGTGATTTCTAATATGTTCCTCTTGATGGATCCAATGCCTCTTATTTCACCGGAGCTTCATTTCCTCCAAATATGACTTTTGCTCCTTTAACTTCCTTGAATTTTGACAGATTTTTCTTGTTTCTGTCATATGTCCGGGAATGTACCACTATCCATGTACCAGGTTCCTTGCACTTTCACTTCGCTCAACCTCGCAATCAAGGAAATTAAGTTTTAGGTACCCATACTTGTCTGCGGTCCTGAGGGGTTAGTATTGTAAGATGATCCAACCAGCTTTATAGCCAAATGATCTCGCTCTAAGGGGTTGCCATCTATCGATGCCATAATCATAATTAACTTTGGCAAATTGTTTGGGGATTCTAGGTTCATACAAAAATGTCTCTTTTTCTGTATGCTGTATATGTGTTTTAGCAATTGCCTTCTTTGGGTAATTGTGGTGTCTCGAGTGTAGTGCTGGGGTGCATATGTGTCTTTGATGAAAGCTCTTATACTTTTGGAACGGCCTTTGCTTGAGTTCTGGCCTTTGCCATTTGGGCTTATATTCCATAAGTCTATGATGATAGCTCACATCGTTCCAATCGGCTTGGCTTGGATATTTTCTACCATTCCCATCATATGTGCTCCTTTTATAGATTTTCTGGTTTTTTGGTAGCTCTGTTTCTTCTTTACTGAGTATTTCTGTTTGGATTTTGCTTTGAGAACTTGGTGACTTTCTTCTCAATTGTCCTCTCAACGCACCCAATCGGGTCAAGCTTTCCTTTTCCTTTATAAATTAAGGCCGTTTGCTTGTAATTGTGCTTTGGATTAAATGTGTGTGCACCATTTGGAGTTTTGGATTTTGAGACACTTCATTGCTTGAAGATCCTTTTTCAAAAATTACTTTTGGAGTTTGACATAGCACAGAGGAATATCCTAAGCCCTGTCTTGTCTCCACATTCTCTTTGACTCATAATAAGATCATCCAATGATTTAGATGCCTTAGTGAATGAGGCAATCACATTTTTGAGGTCATTCTCCTCTTTTCTATGGCAAAATATTTCTCGCTATTAGCTTGCATTTTCAGCCTTTTAAACTTTTATTCTCATCGGCTATTTGACCTAGAGTACTCGGCTCCTTAGTCACCGTGTGAGTTTTGTTCTTGAGTAGGCTGTTTTCCTCATTTAGTAGTGTGTGTGAGGATTTAATGTGTTCAAAATCTTTCATCATTTTGCCTAATGAATCATAAAGATCGAGTGGGTGATGAAGTGTGTGTGTCACATCACTATCACTAGAGTCCGAGTTTGATGAGTTAGAGTGTACCTCATCTTCTTGGTCGTTGATCTTGTTCCTTGGCCATCAAACAGATCGGGCTTCTTCTTCGAGTCACTTGAGTAGTCAAACCACTTTGCTCTTTGAATCGATGTGTCTTTTGACTCGGATTCTCTGCAGCCAACATTGCCTTTTTCTTTTCTTGTCTTCTTTCTCTAAAGACCTTTCTTTCTTCTTCATTCCTGTATTTGTTGACTACGAGATATGGGCAATCAATGGCGTAGTGACCTGGTTGCCTACGATTCCAAAGATAGATATTCAACATTTTGATCACTCTTTTCCATTCTTGGATTGTCGGCCCTTAGATATTCAGCTTTTTGATGATCTGTCCTCTTGGTTGGCCTATCTTCCCTTGACTTGGAGGGAGCCGAGTGTCTCCCGAAGATTCGCCCTTGCCTTTCTTGTAGTTCTTATTAAAGAACTTGTTGAACCTTTTAACCATCAAGGCTATTTCTTCCGGATCAATGACTTCTTTGACCTCTCTCTCTTTCCATCCTTAACAATTAGAGCAAATTGTTTTGGGTACAACTGTCTCTTCCTCGATCTTTTCTTCTCACTCAAATTCGTAGGCTTTGAGATCCGAGAATAGTTCATGGTTGGAGGTCTTCGATAGGTCCATGGAATGTCTCGATGCCATGACCTTCATTTCCCATTCAAATGGGAGACTTTTTAGGATCTTCATACACATTCCTTCTGTGTATATTCCTTTCCAAGTGCGATAGCTCGTTGGTGATTTTCGTGAACCGAGCATCCAGTTGATCCAGGTTTTCTCTGCGATCATTTTGAAATTCTCAAATTTTTGTACAGCCACCGATAATTTATTTTCCTTGATTTGCTCGAGCCTTCACAAATCAATGTTAGTTTGTCCTAGATTTCTTTAGCCGTTTTGCATGATTTGACTTTATTGAACATGGCTTTGTCCAAGGTTTTGTAAAGGATGTCCTTGGCTACATTGTCCAGGTTGTATCTTTTTTGTCATCATTTGTCCATTCGGTTCTTGGTTTTCAACCATAGTTGGTCCGGGGGCAACATCCTCTTCACCTTCAAATTGCAGCTCTTCTTACATTGTGTTCACTTTTAAGATTTGCAGCCGCCCATCCTCTATCACTATCCACATCTCATCATGTAATCTTTGATAGATGAGCCTCGCATATGAATTTTCCAATCATCAAATTCTTCAATTTTGAACATAGGGATGCGTGTCAAATTTGCTTCCATGATAATAATTTTTAATGATAAAAGGAGTTTTTGAAAATTTAAGTACTAAAGCGGACTTTGAAAAGTTTGGAGATCTAGTTCAAGAACTGTCACGGAAGGCTCAATGAACCAACCGCTCCGATACCACTTGTAGTCCCAAGGGGTGTGTGTGTAAGGTTTAGACGTTGGGGGGTTGAATAAACCTTACCAACTTTTCGATTTAGTCATTTTTAAACTTGAGTTGATACTACACAAACCGTGTCCTTGGTGGATGACCAATTTAGTTAGTCGATGGAGTTAGTTACTCAACGACTGATCGAAATTGATAGAATAACTCAAATTGTTAAGACCGAATTAGCTCAACTCGTGGTTTGTTTTCATGGAAGACTTAACACCCTTAATTATGGTTAAGCGAGATTTAAAGCTTGATTTAGTACTTAGAAATTATCAAGTGGATAGCAAATTTATCAAAGAAAATTTAAGCAAATAAGATGCGGGAATTTAAAGTGCTGAAATGTAAATGACACGATAAGTTTTTATAGAGGTTCAAGATGGGGTAATTCTTCTACTCCTCTCTTCTCCAACTCCCGGAGGAATCCACTAGGTATTGATCAAGATACAAAGTGGTAACAGTCCGAGATACAAGTCTTGATCACACAAAGTGACTTGATCCTTTGGGACTCGAGACGCGCTTGATCACTCGGTTGGCTTCTCGTGCGACTCAACTTCTTCACAGGCAGTGCGCTTGCTACTACAGCCCACTTGCTCAAGCTCTTTGGATTTGATCACGAATCCTCCAAAAGCTCAAGACTTGGTTCGACCTTGAACCTTCCTACAATCCTTCGTGGAATGTAGACCCCTTTTTCTTCTAAAGTTTCCTCTTCAACGATTGAAGCTATCTTTCCTTCACAGTGAGTGTTGGATTGATTTTCTTCGTAATGTAGGCTTGAGGATTAATCTTGAATGATTTGAGATTGTTTTTGGTTACGATTCAAATGTTTTCTTGAATGTTCGTGGTTCAGTCACCTTGGTAACCTTCTCTCGTAGTCATTCCTCAGCCTTTTATAGTGATCTTTCAAAAATCGCCCGTTGAAGAGATAGGCTTATTTTTTAAAGTCACTTATGGTCGTTGGCTTGTCTTGTTGCGATCCTTGGAATTGCCACTTCCTCGTATAAAATGTTCTTGACTTTGCGAGTTCGACACGGTGTAGTGCTTCCCATTGTTTATTCCTTTTGCACGCTTTCGGGACGAGCACTTCGAGAAAGGTAGCATGGAGATATTACTTGTTTAAGTAATTCTCTTGATTTATGTGCAACGGATCTCTTTCGATTATCTCGACTTGACTACATTTCCTTGCTTTCCCCAGGTGACTTAGAGTCGCCTTCAATCATTGGATGACTCTTCTCGTCACTTCAACTTGAGACTTGCTTATCTTGAGTTGACTTGACGATACTCCACTCACCGCATCTCACCGCTCCTTCACGTCAGTTCCGTCTTCTCTTCTTTGCCATACTCAAATGTCTTGCGAGTCTTCCTTCTAGTCTCCGGTTGTCTTCTTGCATGTTTGGGCATAGTGACTTAACTCACTTTGACCAGCCCTATTTATTACAATGCGATTTACAACAAAAATGGGGTGCCAACTTCCTATTCTAAGTTTTACATGGCATTCATCAAAATCTAAACAATAAATTTCCCAACAGATCTATTTGGTCCAAAGGGAACCAAATGCTAGCATAAGTGGGAAGAAATATACCTTGGTGGTAGTAGATGACTACTCAAGATATACATGGACAATATTCATGTGTAAGAAGAAAGAAACTCTACGAAAAACCGCCACGGTGATGAAGAGGATTCAAAATGAGAAGAGCCAAACCATTATCAAAATAAGATCGACAGAGGAACTCGAGTTTGTCAATGGTATAATAACTCAATATTGTATTGAAAATGGCATTGGTCATGAATTATCTGCAGACAAGGACTCCACAAAGAGAATGGAGTTGCGAAAGAAGGAATAGAACACTCAAAAAAAGCAAAGAAGGACCATGTTAGGCTCACGGGGTTACCAAAGAGATTTTGGGGTCAAGCAATCAACACACTTGCTACACTCAAAACAGATGTATGATAAAACAGACACCGACAAAGACTCCCTATGAGATTTGGACAGGAGAAAACCAAATGTTGCATATTTTAGAATATTTGGATGTAAATGCTTCATCCATAACAATGGCAAAGACAATCTAAAGGCTTTCGATGCTAAAGGCGATGAAGGTATCTTCTTGGGATACTCAAATGAAAGCAAAGCCTCTGAGTACTCAACAAAAGGACTATGGTTGCGAGAAATCCATTCATGTGGTACTCGATGAGCCAAATGTAAATGGAGAAGACATTGAAGAATCACCATAAGTTGAATCATCCAACCATACAAAAAAGTCCCTATCTTCAAGTCAAGCTAGAATTATAAACTCGGATGAAGATAAGATAGCCGAGTCTCATAAAATGCTTTGGAAAATTTGCAAATAAGTGATTGCGAGAGAGTTGATCAAAGCAACACAAATGCTAGACGATCAATCCAGCTAACTTACTTCAACTTTGATGTAAGATGGGTGAAAGACCATCCACCGAACTTGTCATTGGAAATATAAGAGAAGGTGTCAAAACAAGATCCTTAACTCAACAAGAAGTTATGTTCACATGTTTTATCTCACAAATAGAGCCTAAAGATGTGTTACAAGCATTGGATGACACACATTGGATTCAAGCTATGCAAGAAGAGCTGAATCGGTTTGAAAGAAATAAAGTATGGGAATTAGTTCAAAGACCCACCCATCAAAATGTTATTGGTACTAAATGGGTGCTCGGAAATAAGATGAACGAGGAGGGTTCTGTGGTAAGAAACAAAGCAAGACTAGTAGCCAAAGGATATTGCCAAGAAGAAGGAATAGATTTTGATGAAACATTTGCTCTGTAGCAAGATTGGAAGCTATAAGGATGTTTCTTGCCTATGCACTCACAAGAATTTTATTGTATATCGAGATGGATGTAAAAAGTGCATTCCTAAATGGTTTATTGGAAGAAGAAGTGTATGTTGAACAACCTCCGAGGATTTGAGCAGAAGACTCTTGGAGATAAGGTATACAAACTCAAGAAAGCTCGGTATGGATTGAAACAGGCACCCGAGAGCATGGTATGATACTTTGTCACAATTCCTAATCGAGAATGGATTCACAAAAGGAAAAGTAGATAGAACAATTTTCAAATTCAAGACAAGAAGAGCATACTTGCTTGTTCAAATATATGTGGATGACATCATTTTTGGATCCACAAAGAAAGAGCTATGTGAAAAAATTTTAAACCTCATGCAAAGCAAATTTGAATGAGCATGATGGGAGAGTCGACATTCTTCCTTGGACTCCAAGTAAAATAGTCAAGGATGGAACCTTCATAAATCAAACAAAATACACCAGAGATTTAATGAAGAAATTTAGTATGGAGGAGAAGTCTTCTGTGAAAATACCAATGAATACATCACAAAATGGACATGGATGCAGATGGCAAGCCCGTAGATCAAACAAGATACGAGCACTTATTGGATTATTGCTTTATCTCACAAAGCAAGGGCCGGACATCACCTTTGTTGTAGGTGTATGTGCGAGATTTCAATCGCTCTAAAAGAGAGCCATATGACCGCAGCTAAAGAGGATTTTGAGATATTTGAAAGGAAGCCAAGAAGTTGGCTTATGGTATCCAAAGGAAGGTGGATTCAAGCTAATTGGATATTCGACTCGACTATCTTTGATGCGAGTTGACAGAAGAGCACTTCGTGCACATGTCAAATGCTTGGAAATAGGATAATTTCCTGGTTTAGCAAAAAGCTAAATTCAATAGCCACCTCTACAACGAGAATACATAGTTGCGGGCGCTTGTTGTGCCCAAATCCTATGGATGAGGCAAAGAATATGAGACTATGAAGTTGAAGAAAAGGAAATTCCAATCATGTGTGATAACACAAGTGCAATTGCAATCACTCGTAAATCTGTGTTGCACTCAAGAACAAAGCATATCGATGTCGATATCACTTCATAAGAGATCATGTTGAAAAGAAGAACATCATCCTGGAATATATTTCAACGATAAACATCGGTGACATATTCACAAAACCATTATGTGAGTCAAGATTTGAAGAACTCAAGCATGAGTTAGGGTTAATTGAGTGGTGACACTCGAAAGACTCAAAGAAAAGAAATGAAACACAAAAAGAGAAAAAGGACTGAATTCTCAAAATCGGCTAAATGAATCACCATGTGGAAAGACAAATATCTTCAATTAGTGATAAAATTTGAGTTCTTGAGAGAACGTGACCGAAAGAGTTAAATCGGCTAAAGGATAAGTTTGAGTCATTTATGAGCAAAGTGACAAAAACGCAATGTTTTTACTAAGCGGGAATGTTTTTAAGAATGACGTCGACATAATGATGATGTGTACAGCAAAAAGTTGCATACCAAGCTTATGATTGGATATAAATGCTACCGCATTAAATTCGAGACATTAAATGCTAATCGGCGTGCAAAATCTAAGCCGTTGATTTCGATCACATTTCAAAAACCACCCGCACGCCCTTTCGAAACCATACTTAAACCATTTTCGCCTCTGCTTTTCTCTCACATATTACCAAAACGTTTCATTTCTATCTCGGAAGCAAAGGCAAAACTCTCTCAAAACCCTATCAATATTCATATCAACTTCTAAGTTTCTTTTCGTGAAATACTTGAAAAATGGCATCAACTTATGATTTCGTCAAGCTAGGAAGCAAATCCACACTGGTCTCTTGTGGATTTCGAGGAATGGTCAAACAGGGTCCGATGACACCCTCATAAAGAAAATCACCGAAAAGCTCGAAACATCCTACCCGAAACCATTTCGACGATGGAGTTCTCGATGACCTATGTGGAAGAGGTCGCACGATTCTACGTGAACGCCGAGATTCACGATGAGGGGATCAAATCCTCTGCTCACGGGAAGGAGTTCATCATCTCGCCAGGATCTCGCGTAACACCGCTCACTACCGGCGGAAGGAGCACCGAGAAATCAATGAAGTCCGACGTAGACTTGGATGTTTGCTTGGAAGGAAGTAGCCAAGACCGACTATCTTTGAAAAGATAGTCTACACACCAAAAAGGGGCCGCTTGAAGGAGACTACCACAAACTGCTGTTGGACATAGTTGCCAAATGCATAGACATCAAATTTGGCGACTTTGATCAATCTGTCTAAAGCAAAATCGATCGTAATGGATTCGATCATTGAAGAAAAGCAAGTAAACTGGGCTGAGTTTGTCTACAAAGCAGACTCTGCAATGTAGGAACAAATCCTTCAAGGAGAATGGTGCATTTGGAGGATCCCCGGATATGGCCTGTGATTGGCCGGGTGATGGAGGTGAAAAGAGTCCCTCTTCGACATGGGAAGGCGTTCCATGTAAACAAGAGGATGTTCGAGATCAAACCTCTCTCGGCGCACAAGAGAGCCCACGCCAAGAGAGCGATACAAGTGAGGGGAATCACCACTGAAGATACAAAATTTCCTCTCCACCAAAGAACAAAGATGCCCCTGCAGCTGCTAAGAGAATCAAGTGCCCCTGCAGCTAAGAAAAACAAATCGCTCCTCGTAAGAAAACACTGGCCACGCTCCCCCGCCCAGACTCAAAAGACACTCTCTCCAACCGTAAACCCTCTCGGTACGAACTAAGAGACGAAGAAGAATCATCAAGCAATCCGAACTTGAAAAACCGGGCCGAGTCGACCACTCACCAAACAGATATCGAGATCATGGAGAAGTAGAGTCTCGAGGATATTATTGATGAAATACCAAGTCTCATTGGCGATCAGCAGAGGCAAATCAAGACCCAAACATGTAGTTCGAATGCAGTGAGACACAGAAGTAGCCGAGAAATCTAACTCGCTTTGTTGTGATTAATCGTATCCCCTCCCGCAATGACACGCAACGCGGTGACGTAATAGAGCACCAAAGCTTGCTACCTTCTATCCCCGAGAATGAGGGACAAGAAGAAGAAGTCGAAAGAGATGATGATGTGATGATCCTATCCCCACTTTATCCGGACATCCAAAATCGTCTGCGAGAGTGGAGGAAGTGGAAATTGAGTCGATCCAGGAACAGTTCCAACGGCCCGAGTTTATCGAAGAAGAAGAGGAACTGATGAACTTTTTTGGAGTGACCACTGTGGTCCAAACATTGGATGAAGAAAATCGCACGAGATATCTTGCGAGATCTTCAAGGACAAGGAAAATGAGAGACAGCAGAGGAAGGCGAGGCACGTGAGAAGGCCAATCGATCTCCCTATCACCGCACCACAAAACACACACATCATCTCCTTGACGTCTTATCGAGATAGTGATGAGGATCTGGACCTGCTGCTGCGCCGCTACGAAGAGTTGCAAATGCAGCAAGCAATGCACGAATCCAGAATTCTTCATGAGAAAAGAATGATGGAGGGACCAGAGAGTCCTCCAAAACACAGTGAGTTGGACCCAATGGGAGTGGTGCAGATATTGCCACGCTTGTTCTGCCACCACTTCGCCACTCACTCGGAAGAAGGAATTAAGGAATCGGCGATGAAATGGGTTAGTGGGGACCCCAGTCGAGCCAACCCCTAATGAAGGTGTCTTACCACCGCCCCAACTACTGAACACTCGGAAAAACAGCCGGGAGTTTGGAGACGAGTGACCCCATTCCAAGTCACTCACCGGTGCGCCCGATTGGGGGAAACTCCTCCACTTCAGCAAGGTCGGAGGATGTTGCGATGACTCCACAACGAATCTAGGAGGCGAAGTGGAGAAAGTACAAACACAAAATACACAAAGAAGTTGCCATCAACGAAGCTCGGGCGATTGAGACTGTCTCAACCCGAGGTGCCAACCGCTCCGAAGGCTAATGACGCCGCTGATGCGCTTGAGGCACGAGAAGGAACAGCCCGGGAGTTAACACTGGGCGATGAAAGTGCAATCCATGGGGTTGAGACTCCAATGGATGCCACCACGAGAAGACCCTATGACAAATGACACTGTCGAAAGGGAGGTCCAAGGCCTCTGTAGTTGAGACTGCAGGAGGTAATGAAGGCCAACGGGAGGTTGAGACTTCCCTGGTAAAGAAGTCAAGTAGAGAACATCCCTCCCGCTATCATTGATCCATCCGAAAAGGAGATTAGCGCACTTCACGACTCCTGGATAATCCTGATGTAACCTTTCTGGATCGGAAGAAGACGATGACGCCGAGTCATCCCCCGTGATCGATCCAAAAGACTCACCGAGGATGTTCCAACCACGAGCAAGTCGACCTCAAGACTACTCGTCAAACTTTCAACATTGACGATGAGCCATCCATGGAAGTCTCATCATCGTCCGATGACGCTTCCGATAAGGCCGAGGACCAGTCAACTCAATTGAAGAAACCAAATGAGACCGACGAGGCATGAGACAACTGAGGCTCGCAAGCGGGTCAACTTCACAACAAACCCCAGTACGCAATGAGTCCATGCGCGCAGGCTCCCCAGTCGCAACAGTTCGGCTCCACAGTGGAACTTCACGCGCACCACTCATCATTGAACAAATCCCGATTGCCCGTGATGATTCCCTTGTAGAATCATTTCCCTTCTCTCTGGAGGTACCCGACCTCCCTAAAGAGTCGAAAAACGATCTCGCGCTTCCACGCACTGATCCTGTCATTCCATCGATACCATCGTTCCAAATGACTATGATTTTGACGTTGCTTGGCCATCACCGCAATAGAGGGAACAGCTTGAAGTTCGGGAGGTGTTCAAAGCATTATTTGCAAAAATTGAACGGATGGAGAGGCACCAGGCCTCGATGGACATGAGATCGGATAACAGAGATGCCAACCTTACTGCCGACTTAAGAGGCATAATAGTCGAATCCGGGAGTGGTGGCAACAAAGAAGAAACAATGCGCGTGTGGAACAAGCTAGATATTTGAACATTGTTCAACAAGTCTGTCCGGGAGAGCCGAGAACGCCGATGCAAAGACGAAATTAAGAGAACACATTGAGCACATGCATGAATCTCACACTTTCTTGAGATAAAGGCTGCTGCGTGAGCAAAATAAGAATGAGCTCCTGCGTATGGAAGAAAACATGGATAGAAAATTCAGGCCTTCTTATGGCCGAGATGAAGTTGCTTAAAGTCAATCCAACGCTACTCATTCTCGAGTTTCGTGCAAAGATACACCACAAAGAGACTTGAAGCGGGAACTCGGCTATCGCAGAGACTCGACTTCCTACTTACTAGTATGTTTCGGGAGTTTCTCTCTCCTTTGATGATGCCAAAAGGGGAAGAGGAATACCTTAGAGCGCTAAAGAGATCGAACTCGAAAAGGAGGAAGCGGTATGAAGGGAAAGACAAATGAGGAAGTTTCAAGGAAAAGAAAGGAAAGTCCGTTGAGGGGAAGAATCGAGAGATGTGACCTTAATGATTGCACAAACCCCACAACAAGGTCTTGTCACAATGATATTATCGGAAACTCCAGTGACTCTGCCAATCCAACACTATGCCGCATCTATGGTCCGAAAAGAGAAAGACAATTGAAGCGAGGGATGGAGGAAGTGGAAGGAAGATTGAATGCCCGAGTTATGGACATCTTGAAACAACATGGAGGCATTCCGGTAGATAGAGACACTTATGCCATCTCGGATGTCGGGACCGAGCCAAGATCGGTTGATGAATTTAAAACGCCGCATCCAAGGATACTTCGCAAACATGTCTATGGCTCAAGCCTGGGGACTTGTATCTTGGGAAAAGGGTCTCACGTTATGTGAAGAAGTTGACAGGCAAACACTACCGGAGCACTCTGCTGGTCACTCCGCCGATCACTCACCGGAAAGAAGACCCCAAAGACAATACACGCCCGAGAGGAAGAGGTAGAGGAAGAAGATTGTGGAGGAAGAAGGGTTTCGACCTGGCCTCCGCCCAAAAACATTGAGTACATAGATCCGTGCAAGAAAGGAGGGATCTACATCAATGGTGGTCTTGACCAAGTAGCCAATCTGCAAGTGGCTAAAAACAATCTTTGAGTATGTGAAAAGAATCGAAGAAGAAAATAAAAGACAAACTCAGCTATGGGAGGAGAGACAAGAGAGATTAAGAAGAGATGAAGTCGCCGGAAGGCATATGAAAAGAAGAAGAAGGCGGTTGAAGATGAGAAAAAAAGAAGAAGACCGAAAGATGACAAATCAAGATGAAAGAAGGAGGCAACGAAGGATATGAAGTGTTCTTTGTCCACCCCTTCATGTATTTTACTATGTAAATACATACTATGTAAGTCTTCCGTAATAAATCAGAAATTCTCTATTTTTTGCGTAGACATAAATGTTTGCTTTGATACACCATGTAAACATTGTGTAAAAGAACAAGAATGTTATGATCAATAAAAGGATTGATTCTACGCATACATTCTCTGTGAATGCACTATCTCAGTATGTATCTTTGCTATTACATTTTGAATGTTTTAAGTTTTGGCATCATCAAAAAGGGGGAAATTGTTCGAAATTTATTGTTTAGATTTTGATGAATGCCATGTAAAACTTAGAATAGGAAGTTGGCACCCCATTTTTTTGTAAACCGCATTGTAATAAATAGGTTGGTCAAGCCGAGTTAAGTCACTATGCCCAAACATGCAAGAAGACAACTGGAGACTAGTAGGAAGACTCACCGCGAGACAAATTGAGTTTGGCAAAAGAAAAGAAGACGAACTCGATCAAGGTGCAAAGATGCACTAAGTAAAGCATCACAAGTCAACTCAAGATAGTCAAATCTCTAGTTGAAGTGATAGAAGAGTCATTTAATGATTGGAAGTCGACTCTAACTCACCTGGGAAAGCAAGGAAATGCGGTCAAGTCGAGATAATCGAAAGAGATCCGTTGTACGTAAATCAAGAGAATTACTTAAACAAGTAATATCTCCATGCTACCTTTCTCGAGTGCTCGCATACGCGTGCAAGGAAATAAACCAATGGGAAGCACTACACCGTGTCGATTGCTCAAAAAAGTCAAGAATAATTCATACGAGGAAGTGGCAATTCCAAGGATCGCAACAAGATAAGCCAACGACCACAAGTGACTTTCAAAAATAAGCCTATCTCTTCAACGGGCAAATTTTTGAAAGATCACTATAAAAGGCCGAGGATGACTCGAGGATTAAAAAAAAAAAAGAATGAAAAGAGTTGATTACCCGAATCAAAAACATTCAAGCTAACATCTCGAATCGTAATAAAAATATTCTCAAAATCATTCAAGTTTAATCCTCAAGCTTACACTACGAAGAAAATCAATCCAAAGACTCACCGTGAAGGAAAGATAGCTTCAATCGTTGAAGAGGAAACTTTAGAAGAAAAAGAGTCTACATTCCACGAAGGATTGTAGGAAGGTTCAAGGTCGAACCAGTCTCGAGTTTTTGGGAGGGCTTCGTGATCAAATCCTAAGAGCTTGAGCAAGTGAGTCAGAATGGGCAAGGCAAATGCCTGTGAAGAAGCCGAGTCGGACGAGAAGCCACTGAGTGACCAAGGCATCTCCGATCGAGTCCCAAAGGATCAAGTCACCGTGTGATCAAGACTTGTATCTCGGACTGCTACCACTCTGTATCGATCAATACTTAGTGGATTCCTCCAGGAGTTGGAGAAGAGAGGAGTAGAAGAATTACCCCATGTTCGAACCTCTATAAAAATTTATCGTGTCATTTACATTTCAGCCCTTTAATTCCTGCATCTTATTTGTTTAATTCTCACGACATATTTGCTATCCAACTGATAATCTCTAAGTACTAAAACCAAGTATTAAATCATAACTAAACCAAACTTAATGTTGGGAAATTTATTGTTTAGATTTTGATAAATGCCATGTAAAACTTAGAATAGGAAGTTGGCACCCCATTTTTGTTGTAAACTCGCATTGTAATAAATAGGGATGGTCAAGGTGAGTTAAGTCGGCTATGCCCAAACATGCAAGAAGACAACTTGAGACTAGAAGGAAGACTCACCGCAAAACAAATGAGTATGGGAAAGAAGAGAAGACGGAACTCTATCAAGGAACAAATGAGATGCAAATGAGTGGAGTATCGATCAAGTCAACTCAAGAAAAGCCAAGTCTCAAGTTGAAGTGACAAGAGTCATCCATGATTGGAAGCGACTCTAAGTCACCTGGGGAAAGCGAGGAAATGCAAAAAGTCGAGATAATCAAAAAGATCCGTTGCCGACGTAAATCAAGAGAATTACCTAAACAAGTAATATCTCCATACTACCTTTCTCGAAGTGCTCACCCCGGAAGCGTGCAAAAGGAATCAACCAATGGGAAGCACTACACCGTGTCGAACTCGAAAAGGTGAAGAATAATTCATACGAGGAAATGGCAATTCCAAGGATCGCAACAAGACAAGCCAACGACCACAAGTGACTTTCAAAAATAAGCCTATCTCTTCAACGGGCAGATTTTTGAAAGATCGCTATAAAAGGCTGAGGAATGACTCGAGAAAGAGTTACGAAGGTTACAAGAACCAAATACATTCAAGCAATTATTAGAACTCAGAACTAAATATTCTCAAGTTATTAAACGCTAAATCCTCAAGCCTACACTACGAAGAACATCAATCCAACACTCACCGTGAAGGAAAGATAACTTCAATCAGTTGAAGAGGAAATTATCAAGAATCAAGGGTCTACATTCCACGAAGGAGTGTAGGAAGGTTCAAGGTCGAACCAAGTCTTTAGCTTTTGGAGGGCTTCGTGATCAAATCCAAAGAGCTTGAGCAAGTGGGTTGTAGTAGCAAGGCAAAATTGCCCTGTGAAGAAGCCGAGTCGTGCGAGAAGCCACTGAGTGATCAAGGCGTCTCCAGATCGAGTCCCAAAGGAACAAGTCACCGTGTGATCAAGACTTGTATCCGGACTGCTACCACTTTGTATACTTGATCAATACCTAGTGGATTCCTCCAGGAGTTGGAGAAGAGAGGAGTAGAAGAATTACCCCATCTTCGAACCTCTATAAAAATCTTATTGTGTCATTTACATTTCAAAGACTTTAATTCTTGCATCATATCCGTTTAATTCTGCGACATATTTGCTATCCATTAGATAATCTCTAAGTACTAAATCAAGCTCTAAATCTCTACTTAACCAAACTTAAGGGTGTTAAGTCTTCCGCTGAAAAACAAACCACAGTTGAGTTAATTTAGACTTAACAAAATGAGTTATTCCATCAACAAATCAGTTGAGTCTGTTGAGAGACTAACTCTCTTGATTAACTAAATTAGCTCATTCACTAAGGACACAAAATTGTGTAGTATAAACTCTGAATATTTAAAAGGACTAAATCAAAAATTTGGTAAGGTTTATTCAACCCCCTTCTAAACCTTACACTTACACCCCTTGGGACCTACAAGTGGTATCGGAGCGGTTGGTTCATTGAGCCTTCCGCACTGTTACTTGAACTAGATCTCCAAACTTTTCAAAGTCCGCTTTAGTACTTAAACTTTCAAAACTCTTTTTATCATTAAAATTTATTATCATGGAAGCAAATTTGACACGCATCCCTATGTTCACAATTGAAGAATTTGATGATTGGAAAATTCGTATGCGCTCATCTATCAAAGATTACATGATGAAATGTGGATAGTGATAGAGGATGGGCCACCGCAAATCTTAAAGGTGAACACAACATGTAAGAAGAGTCTGCAATGAGGTGAAGAGGATGTCTTTGCTCCCTGCACTGCCATGGTTGAAAAACCAAGAACTGAATGGACAAATGATGACAAAAAGATACAACTTGGACAATGTAGCCAAGGACATCATTTACAAAACCTTGGACAAAGCCATGTTCAATAAAGTCAAATCATGCAAAACGACCAAAGAAATCTGGGACAAACTAACACCGATTTGTGAAGGCTCGAGCAAATCAAAGAAAACAAATTATCGGTGGTCGTGCAAATTTGAGAACTTCAAAATGATCTCGGAGAAAACCTGGATCAACTGGATGCTCGGTTCACGTAAATCACCAACGAGCTATCCGCACTTGGAAAGGAATATATACGAGAAGGAAATGTGTATGAAGATCTTAAAAAGTCTCCCAACCGAATGGGAAATGAAGGTCATGGCACTAAGATATTCCATGGACCTATCGAAGACCTCCAACCATGAACTATTCTCGATCTCAAAGCCTACGAATTTGAGCCGAGAAGAAAAGATCGAGAAGAGACAATGTACCCAAAACAAATTTGCTCTAATTGTTAAGGATGGAAAGAGAGCCGAGGTCAAAGAAGTCATTGATCCGGAAGAAATAGCCCGATGGTTAAAAGGTTCAACAAGTTCTTCAATAAGAACTACAAGAGAGGCAAGGGCGAATCTTCCGAAGACACTCGGCTCCTCCAAGTCAAGGAAGATAGGCCAACCAAGAGAACAGATCATCAAAAAGTTGAATATCAAAGGGTGACAATCCAAGAATGGAAAGATCGATCAAAAGGTTGAGTATCTATCTGAACTGTAGACAACCAGGTCACTATGCCATTGATCGCCCATATCCCGTAGTCAACAAATACAGAATGAAGAAGAAAGAAAGGTCTTCAGAGAAAGAAGACAAGAAAAGAAAAAAAAGGCAATGATGGTCTGCAGAGATCACCGAGACAAACAAGTCAAGAGAGACAACCGATTCAGAGCAGAAGAAGCCGACTACTCAAGTGACTCAAGAAGAAGCCCCGATCCGCTTAATGGCCAAGGAACAAGATCAACCTAACCAAGAAGATGAGGTACACTCTAACTCATCAAACTCGATTCTAGTGATAGTGATCGTGACACACACACTTCATCACCCACTGATCTTTATGATTCATTAGGCAAAATGATGAAAGACTTTGAACACATTAAATCCTCACACACACTACTAAATGAGGAAAACAAATTTACTCAAAAGCCAAAACTCACAAAATGACTAAGGAGCCGAGTACTCTAAGTCAAATAGGCGATGAGAATGAAAGTTTAAAGGCCGAAAATGCTAAGCTAATGTTGAAATAGTTGCCACGAGAAAAAGAGGAGAATGACCTCAAAAATGTGATTGCATCATTCACTAAGGCATCTAAATCATTGGATGATCTTATTATGAGTCAAAGAGAATGTGGAGACAAGACAGGCTTAGGATTTAATTCCTCTGTGCTATGTCAAACTCCAAAAGTAATTTTGGAAAAAGGATCTTCAAGCAATGAAGAGTCTAAAAATCCAAAACTCTAAATGTTGCACACACATTCACTCCAAAGCACAATTACAAGCAAACGGCCTTGGTTATAAAGGAAAAGGAAAACAAACAGTTGAGTGCGAAAGGACAAAGAAGAGATTCAATCGAGTTCTCAAAAACTCCAAACAGAAAATACTCAGAAAGAAGAAGCGAGCTACCAAAACCCCAGAAAATCTATAAAAGAAATACATATGATGGGAATGGTAGAAAATATCTAAGCCAAGCCGATTGGAATGATGTGAACTATCGGCATAGACTTACGGAATATAAGCCCAAATGGCAAAGGCCTAGAACTCAAGAAAGGTCATTCCAAAAGTATAAAAGCTTTCATCAAAGACAAATATGCACTTAGGCACTACACTCGGAGACACCACAATTACCCAAAGAAGGCAATTGCTAAAACTTATACACAGCATACGACAAAAGAGACAAACAGTATGAACCTAAAATCCCCAAGCAATTTGCCAAGATTAATTATGATTATGGCATGATAGATGGCAACCCCTTAGAGTCAAATCATTTGGCTATAAGTTGGTTGGATCATCTTACAATTCTAACCCCTCAGGACCTGGACAAATATCGGTACCTAAAACTTAATTTCCTTGATTGCGGGTTCAAGGAAGCAGTGAGTGCCAAGGAACCTGGTACATGGACAAAGGGTCATTCCGGACATATGACAGAAATAAGAAAAATCTGTCAAAATTCAAGGAAGTTAAAGGAGCAAAAGTCATATTTGGTGGAAATGAAGCTCTAGGTGAAATAAGAGGCATTGGATCTATCAAGAGGAACGGATTAGAAATCACGGATGTTGCATATGTTGAAGGACTCAACTTCAACTTGTTAAGCATCACCAACTCGTGACAAGGGCTATAATGTTGGATTTAACATGGGTATATGCCAAATCAAGGATACTCAATCTAATGAAGTTGTGTTGCAAGGATGCGAGATAAAAGAACATATATGTAGTAGATTGGTCAACCGCTACACCTAGACTGTCTATTATTAGCAAAAGAGCACAAATTTGAATCAAGTTGGTCATGGCACAAAAAGCCGAGTCACCTGAATTTCAAAACGATTAACAAGCTTGCAAGAAGTAATCTTGTGGAAGGACTTCCAGGACTCGAAGATACAAGAAGGAGAGTATATGTGATGCATGTCGGAAGGGAAAACAAATCAAATCATCATTCAAAGAAAAGACATGCCCATCTTCAACAAGAATATTGCATCTGCTACATATGGATCTATTTGGCCCAAGAGAACCAAATAGCATAAGTGGAAAGAAATACACCTTGGTGGTAGTAGATGACTACTCAAGATATACATGGACAATATTCATGTGTAAGAAGAAAGAAACTCTACGAAACTACCACAAATGATGAAGAGGATTCAAAATGAGAAGAGCCAAACCATTATCAAAATAAGATCGATTGAGAACCGAGTTTGTCAATGGAATAATAACTCAATATTATATTGAAAATGGTATTGGTCATGAACTATCTCTGCAGCAAGGACTCCACAAAGAGAATGGAGTTGCGAAAAGAAGAAAAATGAACTCTCAAAGAAGCGGCAAGGACCATGTTAGTCAAGGTTACCAAAAAGATTTTGGGTCAAGCAATAAACACAAAGATGCTACACTCAAAATAGATGCATGATAAACAGACAAATACAAAGACTCCTATGAGATTTGGACAGGGAGAAAACCAAATGTTGCATATTTTAGAATATTTGGATGTGAATGCTTCATCCATAACAATGGCAAAGACAATCTAAAGGCCTTCGATTCTAAAGTCGATGAAGGTATCTTCTTAGATACTCAAAAGCAAAGCCTACAGAGTACTCAACAAAAGGACTATGGTTGCGGAGAAATCCATTCATGTGGTATTCGATGAGCCAAATGTAAATGGAGAAGATATTGAAGAATCAACTCGATAAGTCAATCGTCCAAACATACGAGAAAAATCCCTATCTTTGAAGCTGAAATCGGAATTGTAAACTCGAAAGAAGATGAGATAGTGAATCTCAAAAATTTGGAAAATTTGCGGCTAAGTGATCATGAAAGAGTGATCAAAGCAATGCACCATTTTGCTAGACGATCGAACCCGCTAACTTACTTCAACCGGATGTAAGATGGCCGAGAGACCATCCACCGAACTTGTCATTGGAGATATAAGAGAAGGTGTCAAAACAAGATCCGAACTCAACAAGAAGCTATGTTCACATGCTTTATCTCACAAATAGAGCCCAAAGATGTGTTACAAGCATTGGATGACACACATTGGATTCAAGCTATGCAAGAAGAGTCAATCGGTTTGAAAGAAATAAAGTATGGGAATTAGTTCAAAGACCCACACATCAAAACGTTATTGGTACTAAATGGGTGTTCGAAACAAGATGAACGAGGAAGGTTCGTGGGGTAAGAAACAAAGCAAGATTGGTAGCCAAAGGATGTTGCCAAGAAGAAGGAATAGATTTTGATGAAACATTTGCTCTCGTAGCAAGATTGGAAGCAATAAGGATGTTTCTTGCCTATGCGACTCACAAGAATTTCATTGTATATCAAATGGATGTAAAAAGTGCATTCCTAAATGGTTTATTGGAAGAAGAAGTGTATGTTGAACAACCTCCAGGATTTGAGCGTAAGACTCTTGGAGATAAGGTATACAAACTCAAGAAAGTCTTATATGGATTGAAACAGGCACCCGAGCATGGTATGATACTTTGTCACAATTCCTAACGAGAATGGATTCACAAAAGGAAAAGTAGATAGAACACTTTTCGTAATTCAAGACAAAAAGAGTATCTTGCTTGTTCAAATATATGTGGATGACATCATTTTTGGATCCACAAACAAAGAGTTGTGTGAAAAATTTTCAAACCTCATGCAAAGTAAATTTGAAATGAGCATGATGGGAGAGTTCGACATTCTTCCTTGGACTCCAAGTGAAACAAGCGAAGGATGGAACCTTCATAAGTCAAACAAAATACACCGAGATTTAATGAAGAAATTTGGTATGGAGGAGAAGCCTTCGTAAAAATACCAATGAATACATCATCAAAATGGACATGGATGCGGATGGCAAGCACAGTAGATCAAACAAGATACTGAGCACTTATTGGATCATTGCTCTATCTCACAAAGAAGCGGGCGGACATCACCTTTGTTGTAGGTGTATGTGCGAGATTTCACTCCAAAAGAGAGTCATATGACAAAGGCTAAAAGAATCCCGAGATACTTGAAAGGAAGCCAAGAAGTTGGCTTATGGTATCCAAAGGAGGGTGGATTCAAACTAATTGGCTATTCGGACTCGACTATCTTTGGATGCAGAGTGGACAGAAAAGCACCTCGAGGCACATGTCAAATGCTAGAAACAGTGATTTCTGGTTTAGCAAGAAGCAAAATTCAATAGCCACCTCTACAAACAATGACGAGAATACATAGTTGCGGGCATTTGTTGCCCAAGTCCTATGGATGAGACAAAGAAATGAGAGACTATGAAGTTGAAGAAAAAGAGATTCCAATTATGTGTGATAACACAAGTGCAATTGCAATCACTCAAAATCCTGTGTTGCACTCAAGAACAAAGCATATCGATGTCAGATATCACTTCATAAGAGATCATGTTGAAAAGAAGGACATCATCTTGGAATATATCTCAACTGATAAACAATTGGCTGACATCTTCACAAAACCATTATGTGAATCAAGATTTGAAGAACTCAAGCATGAGTTAGGGTTAATTGAGCTGAGCTGACACTCAGAAGAATCAAAGAAAAGAAATGGAACACAGAAAGGGAAAAAGAGCTGAACTCTAAAATCAGCAATGAATCACCAGACGTAAAGAAAAACTGACTACACCAAGTCACCGGTGACAATTTGAGTCACAAAGAGGACTGTGAGAAGAAGAGTTAAACCACCGAGGGTAAAAGTCAATCATTTATGAGAAAAGTGAAGAAAACGCAATCGTTTTTACTAAGCGGGAATGTTTTTAAGAATGATGTCAAGATAATTATGATGTGTACAGGCAAAAGCTGCACACCAAGCTTATGATTGGATATAAATGCTGCCGCATTAAATACGAGACATTAAATGCTAAATCGGCGTGCAAAATCTAAGCCGTTGATTTCGATCACATTTCAAAAACCACCCGCACGTCCTTTCATAAACCATACTTAAACCATTTTCGTCCGTTTCTCTCACACACTACCAAAACTGTTCATTTCTCTCTCTCAGAAGCAAAGGCAAAAACTCTCTCAAAACCCTATCTACCTTCAAATCAATCTCTAAGTTTTCTTCGGTGAAATCCTGAAAAATGGCACCAACCTATGATTTTGTCAAGTTAGGAAAGCAAATCCACACCGGGTCTACTGTGGATTTCGACGGCATGGTGAAACAGGGGTCCGACGACACCCTAGTGAAGAAAATTGCTGAGAAATTGGAAACGCGTCGGCCGAAACCGTTTCGACGTTGGAATATCCGATGACCTATGTGGAGGAGGTCGCACAATTCTACGTGAATGCTTTGAGATTCACGATGAAGGGATAAAGTCATCTGCTTCACGGAAAGAAGCTCACCATCTCTCGCCAAGGATTTGGTGAACACCGCTCACTACCGAAGCGGAAGGAGCATCGTAAATCAACGGCCGATGTAAACCTGGGCCGCTTGGAAGGAAGTAGCCAAGCCCGACTATCTTTGATAAAATAGTTTACACAAAGAAACAAGAGGTCGCCGGGAAGGAGGATTATCACAAGTCGTTGGACATAGTTGCCAAATGCATAGACATCAAATTTGGCGGCTTTGACCAATCACAAAGCAAAGTTGATCGTAATGGCCGCGATCATTGAAGAAAGGAAAATAAACTGGGTTGAGTTTGTCTACAAAGAGACTATGCCAAAATGTAGGGAACAAATCCTTCAAGGAAGATGGTACATTTGGAGGATCCCTAGGATATGGCCCGTGATTGGCCGGTGATGGAGGTGAAAGGAGTCCCACTTAGACATGGAAAGGCGTTCCATGTAAACAAGAGATGTTCGAGATCAAACCTCTCTCGGCGCATTAAGAGAGCCTATGCCAAGAGAGGCGACACGAGTGAGGGGGAATCACCACCTGAAGATACTGATTGTTTCCTCTCCACCAAAGAAGAAAAAGCCCCTGCAATGCTAAGAAAATCGCTGCTTCCTCTAAGAAAGAAAGTCAAACCTCCCGCCCGCCGCCTGAAGCTAGTCACTGCCCCGCAGGCCGTGTCTCTGCCCAAGCGCGATCGAGAAGGACTCTCAACTACCTTCTCCGATCGTCAAAAAGAGGAGATCGACAAGCCAAGACGGCCAGCTCCTCGGAAGAAAACACCAGACGGCCCCGCCGCCGAAGACTCGAAGAAATCGTCTCTGAACCGTAAATCCCTCACAACAAACTAGGAGATGAAGAAGAATCATCAAGCACTCCGAGCTTGAGAAACCGGGCCGAGTCGACCACTCACCGGAGCAGATCACGGAGACTATTTGGAGAAGTAGAGTCTCTAGATACTATAGATGAAACAACTAAAGTCTGTCTTTGAAGGCGATCGAGAGGCAAATCAAGACGCACTTGTAGTCCGCGCACCGAGACACAAGAATAAGCCGATAAAGCCGATAGTGATGTGATGATCCTATCCCCACTTTACCCGGACATCCAAAATCGTCTGCGAGAGTGGAGAAAGTGGAAATTGAGTCGATCAAGGAAACAGTTCCAACGGCTGAATTTATAGAAGAGGAAGAGGAACTCGATGAACTTCCTTGGAGTGACCACTTTGTGGTCCAAGCACTGGATGAAGAAAAATCGCACGAGATATCTTGCGGATCTTCAAGGACAAGGAGAAGGAAAGACAGCAGAGGGAAAGGCGAGGCACGTGAGAAGGCCAAAGATCCCCTATCACCGCACCACGAACACACACATCATCTCCTTGATGTCTTATATGACAGTGATGAGGATCCGCTCTGTTGCCGCCCGCGGAAAAAGAAGTGCAAATGCAAAGAAGCATTGCATGAATCGAGAATCCTTCACGAGAAAAAGATTGATGGAGGGACCAGGAGAGTCCTCAACACACCGAAATTGATCCAATGGGAGTAGTTCAACAAATCGCCACCGTTGTTCTTTGCCACCACTTCCCACTCACTCGGAAGAAGGAATTAAGGAATCGGAGATGAAATCAGGTTAGTGGGGACCCCATTGAGCCAACCCATAATGAAGGTGTCTTACCACCCGCCCCAACTACGAACAATCGAGAAAACAGCCGGGAGTTTGGAGATGAGTGACCCCATTCCAAGTCACTCACCAGCGCCACCGAGGGGGGAAACTCCTCCACCGCGGCAAGGTCGGAGAATGCTGCGATGACTCCACAACGAATCCGGGAGGCGAAGTGGAGAGAGAACAAACACAAAACGAACAGCAAGTTGCCATCAACGAAGCTCGGATAGTTGAGACTGTCTCACTGAGGTGCCAACTCGCTCTGAAGGCTAATGACGCCGCTGCTGATGCGAACGAGGCACGAGGAAGAATGTACCCGGGAGTTAACACTGGGCGATGAAAGTGCAATCCATGGGGTTGAGACTCAATGGATGCCACCACGAAAGACCCTAAGACAGTTGACACCTCGAAAGGGAGGTCCAAGGCCTCACCGCGATTGAGACTGTAGGAGGTAATGAAGGCCCACGGGAGGTTGAGACTTCCCGGGGTAAAGAAGTCAAGTAGAGAACATCCTCCTGCTATCATTGATCCATCCGAAAAAGGAGATAAGTGCGCTTCATGATTCCCGATAATCTGATGTAACCTTTCTCGGGATCGGAAAGCGACGAAGAAGCCGAGTCATCCCCGTGATGCATCCAAAAGACTCGATTGCGGATGTTCCCGGCCACGAGCAAGTCGATCTCAAGACTATTCGTCAAACTTTCAATTTTGATGATGAGCCACCATGGAAATCTCATCATCGTCCGATGACGCTCGATAAGGCCGAGGACCATCCACTCAATTGGAGAAACCACCGAGACCAATGAAGTCTGTTGAGACAATGAGGCTCGCAAGTTGGGTCCACTTCACAACAGACCCCAGTGAAACAGAGTCCACCGCACAGCTCCTCAAGCCTGCAGCAGTTCGACTCCAAAAGGAACTTCACGTGCACCTCTCATCATTGAACAAATCCCGATTGGCGTGATGATTCCTTTGTAGAATCATTTCCTTTCGCGGAGGTACCCGACCTCCATGAAGAGTCGAGAACGAGCTCGCACGCTTCCACGCACCGCTCCCGTCATTTCGTCGGGTAACATCGTTCGGTGACTATGACTTTGACGTCACGTGGCCATCGGATGCAATGGAAGAAACAGTGAAGTTCGGGGAAGTGTTCAAGGCACTATTTGTGAAATTAAATGGATGGAGAGGCACCAGGCCTCTATGGACATGCGATCGACAACAATGAGATGCCAACCTTATCACGACTTGAGAGGCATAACAGATCGAGATCGGGGAATGGTGGCAATGAAGAAAACAATGCGTGTGGAACAAGTTAGATACTTTAGGACATTGTTCAACAAGTCACTGGTATGGAGAGCCGAGAATGCTTGATGCAAAACGAAATTGAGAGAACACATTGAGCACATGCATGAAGCTCACACTTTGCGAGATAAAGTCATTGCGTGAGCAAAATAAGAGTGATCTCCGGCGTCGGAAGCAAATATGGACAGAAAATTCAGCCTTCTCATGGCTGAAATGAAGCTAATTTCAAAGCGAGTCCAACGCTACTCGCTCTGAATTTCGTGGTCGCATACTCCCTGCAGGACTCGAGACGAACTCGACCATCGCAGGCTCGACTTCACCTTGCCAAGATATGTTTCAGGCATTCCTCTCTCCTTTGATGATGCCAAAAAGGGGGAAGAGGAATACCTTAAAGCACAAAAGAGATCCTCGAAGGCTGAAAAAGAGGATGCAAATGCGAAGGAAAGTCACCGAGGAAGTGTTGAAACAAAAGAAAGGAAACTCCGTTGAGGGGGAAGGATCGAAAGATGTGACCTTGATGATTGCACAAACCCCCAACAAAGTCTTGTCACAAATTGACATTCATCGACAAACTCCCGTGACTCTCGCCACTCCAACACTCTGCTATATCTATGGTTTGAAAAGAGAATGACAATTGAAGCGAGGGATGGAGGAAGTGGAAGGAAGAATGGATGCCCGAGTTATGAACATCTTGAAACAACATGGAGGCATTCCAAAGAGACGAGACACTTATGCCATCTCGGATGTCGGAGACAGAGCCACGATTAGTTGATGAATTTAAAATGCTCGCATCCGAAGGATACTTTGCAAATATGTCTATGGCTCAAGCTTGGGACTTGTCTTGGGGAAAAGGGTCTCACGTTATGAGAAGAAGGCGACCGAGCGTGACTACCTAGATCCTCTGCTGGTCACTCCGGTAGTCACTCACCGGAAAGAAAAGACCCAAGACAATACACGCCCGGAGGGTAGAGGAAGAAGCGGTGGTGGAGGAAGAGGTTTGACCCAGGCCTCTCGCCCAAAAACATTGAATACGTAGATCCGTGCAAGAAAGGAGGGATCTCTCACTGGCTCTTGACCAAGTAGCAATTTGCAAGTGGATAAAAGTAATCTTGCCGAGTATGCGAAAAGAATAGAAGAAGAAAACAAGAGACAAACTCGGCTATGGGAGGAAAGACAAGAGAGATTAAGAAGAGATGAAGTCGCCAGGAAGGCATATGAAAAGAAGAAGAAGGCGGTGACGATGAGAAAAAGAGAAGAAGAAGCGAGAAGATCTTGAACAAGATGAAAGAAGGAGACAATGAAGGAGATGAAGTGTTGTTGTCCACCCCTTCATGTATTTTATTATGTAAATACATACTATGTAAGTCTTCCGCAATAAAGCTATAAATTCTTTATTTTTGTGTAGACAAATGTTTGCTCGATACACCTTTGTAAACAGATTGTGTAAAAGAACAAGAATGTTATGATCAATAAAAGGATTGATTCTACGCATACATTCGTGTGAATACACTATCTGTATGTATCTTTGTTATTTACATTTTTGAATGGTTTAAGTTTTGGCATCATCAAAAAGGGGAAATTGTTGGGAAATTTATTGTTTAGATTTTGATGAATGCCATGTAAAACTTAGAATAGGAAGTTGGCACCCCCATTTTGTTGTAAACCGCATTGTAATAAATAGGGCCGGTCAAGTGAGTTAAGTCGGCTATGCCCAAACATGCAAGAAGACAACTCGAGACTAGAAGGAAGACTCATTGCAAAACAAATGAGTATGGGAAAGAAGAGAAGACGGAACTCTATCAAGGAGCAACAGATGCGGTGAGTGGAGTATCGATCAAGTCAACTCAAGAAAAGCCAAGTCTCAAGTTGAAGTGACAAGAGTCATCCAATGATTGGAAGGCGACTCTAAGTCACCTGGGAAAGCGAGGAAATGCGGTCAAGTCGAGATAATCGAAAAAGATCCGTTGCTACGTAAATCAAGAGAATTACCTAAACAAGTAATATCTCCATACTACCTTTCTCGAAGTGCTCGGTCCCGAAGCGTGCAAAAGGAATAAACCAATGGAAAGCACTACACCGTGTCGAACTCGAAAAGATGAAGAATAATTCATACGAGGAAATGGCAATTCCAAGGATCGCAACAAGACAAGCCAACGACCACAAGTGACTTTCAAAAATAAGCCTATCTCTTCAACGGCGATTTTTGAAAGATCACTATAAAAGGCGAGGAATGACTGAGAAAGAGTTACGAAGGTTACAAGAACCAAATACATTCAAGCAATTATTAGAATCGTAACCAAATATTCTCAAGTTATTAAACGCTAAATCCTCAAGCCTACACTACGAAGAACATCAATCCAACACTCACCTGTGAAGGAAAGATAACTTCAATCGGTTGAAGAGGAAATTTACGAAGAATCAAGGGGTCTACATTTCACGAAGGAGTGTAGGAAGGTTCAAGGTCGAACCAAGTCTTTAGCTTTTGGAGGGCTTCGTGATCAAATCCAAAGAGCTTGAGCAAGTGGGCTGTAGTAGCAAGCGCACGCCTGTGAAGAAGGCGAGTCGTGCGAGAAGCCAATTTGAGTGATCAAGGCATCTCCAGGTGAGTCCCAAAGGAACAAGTCAACGTGTGATCAAGACTTGTATCGGACTGTTACCACTTTGTATATCTTGATCAATACCTAGTGGATTCCTCCGGGAGTTGGAGAAGAGAGGAGTAGAAGAATTACCCCATCTTGAACCTCTATAAAAATCTTATTGTGTCATTTACATTTCAAAGACTTTAATTTTTGCATCATATCTGTTTAATTCTGTTTGACATATTTGCTATCCATTAGATAATCTCTAAGTACTAAATCAAGCTCTAAATCTCTACTTAACCAAACTTAAGGGTGTTAAGTCTTCCAAAAAACAAACCACAAAGTTAATTTAGACTTAACAAATGAGTTATTCCATCAACAAATTCGGTTGAGTCATGAGAGACTAACTCTACCGATTAACTAAATTAGTCAATTCACTAAGGACACTACCGTAGTATAAACTCGAATATTTAAAAGGACTAAATCAAAAATTTGGTAAGGTTTATTCAACCCCTCCCCTTCTAAACCTTACACTTACACCCCTTGGGACCTACACTTAAGGGTGTTAAGTCTTCCAATAAATCAAACCACGGTTGAGCTAATTCGGTCTTAACAAATGAGTTATTCTATCAACAACTCGATCAGTCGTTGAGTGACTAACTCTCTTGATTAACTAAATTGGCTGTCCACCAAGGACACAAATTGTATAGTGTCAACTCGAATTTTAAAAAGGACCAAAAGTGAAAAGTTGGTAAGGTTTATTCAACCCCCTCCTTCTAAACCTTACACTCGCACCCTCGGGACCTACATCCATCTTAATCGGTAAAATCCGGACTTGCAATCAAATTTTGAGAATATCTTGGAACCTTTGATACGATTAACCAAATGTTCTCTGCTTGGAATATAGTATCCGTTGAACTCCAAAATGTTATTAAGTCTTGGTTTTCCTCTTTTAATTTGTCCATGGTTTCGACTAAGAATCCTGGATTGCTATATGAGAAACTCCCGGTGAAATCAACTTAAGGTCAAGATGTTCCTTAAGTATCTTTAGCATATCCTCACGATCCTCCCGATTCATAAGGATTAGTTTGAATCTCACGAACTCGTACTCCTTTCCGGGTTTAACCTTTAAGGATGCTTTGAGCTCGTTCTTATCCCACCATGCCAAAGGATTTTCATTATAATTCCTTTGGATCTTTTTCTTGATATCCTCGAGTGATATTTGTTCTTCTATTGTAACATCACTCTGTGGATTCTCCATTAGCTCATCATCAATCAGTGCAATAGCCTCGGAGGTACTCGTTCTTCTCCTTGTATTCGAATGAATACAAGTCATTATCCCATCGTTTTATATCTTTTTGCTTGAACCATATTGTCGAAAGGATAATAATGCATCACCAAATCTTCTCTTATCCGCCATTTTTGGATTTTGAAGTTTGGCTTCATCACCACGCTTTGCTGAAAAATAATAAAGATTTTTACGTAAAATGCTTCCCGTAGTCTTTGGACAATGATCTTATGATCACATAATATTGTGAAAATAAGTCTTCTTGTCTCATTTTTCTTGTGTAAATCGCTTAAATGTTAGTAGGAAATTATTTCCTAGCAAAACATCTGCTCATGTATCATGGAAATAGATTGGTGGCGTCTTCACTTTGTTCCAAGGGGTACCACCGCACCTCCAATCATAATTTACGCATGTTTAATTCCTCGATTAAGGATAAGAATCCTTTTAGAGAAATCCCTTCCCGCAATAGGTAAATCTTCTTCAATTTCTTTAGGAAAAACATCCTGCTTTGGTACATATATTCGCACTGAATCAATATAGGCGAAATATTCGCCTTGTATTGACATATAACATTCGATAGAAACGATATGGAGAATGGGCTAGTGGTCATCTGATTCCGTATCTTTTATCCGCCACTGTGAACTCCATTCCATCTTGTAACCTTTCCCAAGGTTTATGATCCTCAAGAAATTCAATACCCAGTATCAATTACTCTGGGATTTTTTCTGTCGTTCCCGTGATAGTCAGCTCAATTTCACCCATTTTTAGGCTTCCTTGATACCTTCCAACTATAGGTTGTTGGAGATAATATAGAACATCACAAGGAAAAATGTTATCCTTTTGAGTGATGTCAAATATTACTTCAACTTCTCTCCATCCTTCTGGACATTTCAGCTCTCCTTGTGTTTTAAAAACATCTGGGATACGTTGAATCGCACTCGGTCTTTTTCTTCCCAAATGCTATTGCTTATCATTCATTTTGTTGGAAAGACATCCTCCTTGCTCAACTCGAGACTTTGACTTTTGTTGAAGACTGGTTGATCTTGAATTTGCATGTCGATCTCCTTTATTGTTGGAGACTCAATAAGTTCTGGTAGAACTACCCTGGCAAAGTCCTCAAATATTCTTGGGACTTCAATAAATTCCTTCCTTAAGAATACTTGAATGATGCGTATTCGAAAGAGCATAGGAAATCTTGTATGTGATCGAGTAGGGCCTATTTCCATTTTTCATCCAATCTATCCTTTTGAAATCTTGATGAAGGGTTAAGGCTCATTGAAGTCTCGATCTCATAAATTGTATGCAATTCTAGGATAGACATTAAATGCCAATTTTCCAAAGATATAAACTTCTTGTAACCGCTCCAAGGCATGAATCCTTGAGATTTGAGATTCGTTTATCAAAGATGGCTAAGTTGAGTGGCGAATCAATTCCTTCTTTGAATGTTACTTTAATAATAACTCTTACGGCTCCGATGTGAATCCACGAGAGTGTACTTGCAACTTCTCTATTGACTCTACTTTTGATCTCCCGAACTTCTCGGTAAGGGACCAACCGCTCGATCACGTTACTAGTGAATTCCATCTAATGGCAAATTCTCGCAATAGTTACTCTGTGGATAATTTGGTGTTTTCATTACGAAACCCAATCTTATCCGACGCCTTTTCCATAGCTCCAATTGTAAAACCATCGTATATCCGAAGCTTTGAATCTTCCTTCATAATTCTCATAAGAGTCTTATGAGAAACCGTAGTGTGAGAGAGAAATCGACATATCCTCCGACCGTCTCAATAAGAAATTTTTCTTCACTCCGATTCTAAACCGGATTCACTTCCATCGTCGAAATAGATATCTTCTTCATAGATTCTTTCATCTCGAGGGTAAATCCTCAAATTGATACACTTGGATCAAATCTTGATAATAGAACTGACTTCTTCGAATTATGGTGTAGCTTCGAATCGACTCCTCGTTTACGTTTCTCTCGGGCACCGGTTAAAATATGCCCTCTTGCTCGCATGTCCAGCAATTACGATCTTTAAAACTTTCATTAGCTCTAGTGTGAGCTCGCTTTGAAAGTTCTTCTCCTGGGTTACGGTACTTGCTTGATTTGAACCTGATGATGAGGCTCTGCTCCTGCTTGGTGCTGGTCTTTGCCCTGATTTGTAACTTCGGGCTTTTTGTTTTGTCCAGAACCTTCTAGGTCTCCATGAAGATCTACTTCTTTTGTTGTTGCTTCCCCGGCGGTATGGATGACTTCTCTCCTTCTTCTTCTTATGCCGTCGTGGATGACTTCCCACAACTGTTGGGATATCATCGTCTGCGCAACATAGAGGAACTGCTTTATTGATTCCTCGTAATATCTTGTAATTCGTGTATAGTCTTTGCTTGGTAGCACCATTCAGATAACTTGGCTTTTAAGAAAGACATTCTTCTAGACACTGTATCTAAATCTGATGCCTCCCTGTATTCCCTAATAAGAAATTCTCTCCAGGGACTTGGAATTTTCGCAAAGATTAGCTGTGAAGCTTATTTGTCTCCAATATTGGACTTCCACCGGTACTCGGTGAACAACTTGATATATTCGTCAATATAACAAATATCATGTAACTCAAGGCTGTAGAGGGCTTGTTTATATCTTTTTCTTTTTTCTTCCTCTGATCCCTCAAAGTAGCCTATGCCGATAAAATAGATTTTGAATAATTTGGCCATATCATCGACAATTCCTTTCAGTGATTCTCCTGCTGTGACCGCGCTTTTCATATGTGCTTCGGTCATATCCCATGCAATCCTTACGGATCCATCAAAACTTATTTCAAGAAGTAAAATGAATCCTTCTTTCGTAAGATCGAGGGTACCTGCTGCAATCCTCATCGCTGATGCCCATTCATCAATAAGGACTTCTCGATTTTTGAAATCTGGGATTCAGTTTAACATCAACCCATATGGATGTATCGGGTCAAGATGCGATCTTCCATAAGGCGTCTGATAAACATTTGGCCTTCTAGAAGTTAGTCGAGTTCCTGTAAGAGGTGGTCGAGCTCCTGTTCCTGAAAGTGGTTCACTCCCTGTGGTGAAATCTCCAACGTGATGCATTCTCTCGTCCTGGATTCCATTTGAACCCGCACTTTCTGCGACGTTGGGATTTACTGGTGGCGGTGGTGGAATTGGTCTACCTTGTGGGTCATAGGTGACCAAAACCGATCCATCTCCTGCGTTCATCTTTAAATCTACAATTCCTAATCCTGTGAAGGATTCTGCAAGGTCATGTAGATCTTTAAGATTCATTTTTTCCATATCTATCACTTTTTAGTTTGTGACAGATTTCCCTTGATAATGGCGATAAGCTTCTCCTCATCTGTCATTTGTCGTTTGACTTCGGTTGGTTTCCCCTTTTGATTTAAATAGGGTACTGTTCCGAAATCAGTACGTTTCTTTCCTCCGGATGAACTTGGTCTGTCCTCCAGGTTCTTAACTCGTTTTTGAATATCATGAAGGATTTCAAGAGTTTCCTTCGGATATTTCACCATCGTCTCCATGTGGTTTTGGATCTGATGAACTTGGGCTGGTAGATGAATATGGCGATTGCCATAATTTTGCACCGTCTTCTGGGCTTCTCTAAGATCTTCTGAGAACTTAGATTTGTCTGGAAGTATCTCGTTCCACTCCGTTACTCCATCAGGAATCATTATTCTGATGGGCATTTTCATGGACTTCTTCCTGATGATTCATCAGATCGACATATAATATCCGGTTTACTGTGAAGAAACTCATATAATATGCCGTTTGTCTCTCGCAGTGTCTCAAGGTTTTCCTATCGGCCCCTGCAAGTTCCTTTCCAACATATTGGTTGTTCCAATATGCTATCTTGTCTTGGTGATCTTGTGCATACATCGTCAAAATTTGACGATATGTCCTGTAAGGTGTACATCTTGGACAATTGTCCAGATCCATATTCTCGGAGAAAATTCTCCTCACCAATTGTTAATTACATAAATGTAATAAATATAACTAAAAGTTCTTAATAAACCTGGGCTCTGATACCATTTTGAGTCAACAATCTAAGCCAATTTGAGTATAATGTAAAATGAAATATTTTGGGATCGAAGTTGCAATCCTTGAAAATTATGGGACCAAATATGCTGAATTTAGGATCTCGGACTTCTTTTTTGCAACGTGGGACTAAAATTGTAATGAAGAAAATCCTATGGTACCGAGAGATGCAATTAACTCGGCATAAGAATTACGTCAATCTAACTTCGGATGAAAAAGTTATGTTCTAAATACGAAGATTGCAGCGATTCTTGCGGAATGGCTTTTTGACGTTTCTTGCTCCAAAACTTGTTTTTTCCACCAAATCCTAGAAAATCAACAAAATAACCCAACGTAATACTAAAACATGCAAATGAAAATAAAACACGTGAAAAATATGTATAAATCATCACACAAAACACACACAAAAATATGCAAAACTTCTGCCATCATGCCACATGGCACGATGGAATTTTTGCCATCGTGCCACATGGCACGATGGCACAATGGATGATGAATTTTTGGCCATCATGCCACATGGCGCGATAGAACGGTGGATTTTTTGTCATCGTGTCACATGGCACGATGGATGTGGCACGATGTATTTTTTTCATAGTGTATGATCGTGCCAAGTGTCGCACTGCTACTATCCGACAGTATTTTTCAACCTGAAAATTTGAGAAATAACATATTTTATGCTGTAAACTAAGAATATACATTTATTATTTGGGGATATGAATATTTTATTGTTCATATCTGCAACAATTTGGGTGTTGGAAAAATCTAGGGTTTATAGAAAAAAAAAATCAACTTTGTTCAAGAAGAAGAAGAATGTGGTTGGATGATGTGAATGTATTTAGAACTTCTTTAAGTAAGGGTAATATAGTCTTTTAAGTGAATGTCAATTTTGCAATTATATGGAGGTGAGTGTATTCATCAATTTTGGAGGTGTTAGTAGCGTCACCCCTTTGCAAACTAAACTCTCTCTATATATACTAGATGCGGCCTCGTGCGATGCACGTCTTTATTCTATAACCAATAGAATCACAAATGGGTCGACATGTCTTGGTCCGTAGGGCCAAGAGAACATTCGGGTCGGGCGAACAAAATTTCATTGGGAAACTATTTTTAGACCCAACCCATGAAAAATACACATGAAATGACCGGGTTAGCCAGATTTTCGGACCACATAGGTGCAATCTTTTTGGGCCTCCAAAATTAGAGTCGGCACCTCGGGTCGAGCCCATTTTGACACCTCTAATAATTAGATATTTGTATTCATATCAATTAAATCTTGAATAGCCGATAAATGATGGTGATCATTTCCACAAAAAATTATTTCATCAATAATAGATAAGTTGTTGACGGTGGGACGTGAGATTATTTCCGTATATACTGATTTGAATATAGCATAAATATTGGACACGTTAAGATATAATGAATCATTATAGATATATAGATATTACAATACAATCAAAATATATAATTTTCAAATATTATATTAACTCATTAATATACTTTATGTATCAACGCACTCAGTATATATTTTTTCCATTTAAAATAATATTATATTATTTTTTCATAATTAATTATGAATAAAATCTTATCGTTGATAGTTTGAAAACAAAAGAGATAAAATTGTATAGTATTCATTTTTAAGAAGATCGAGCCAGTATTCATTTTTATATTTTCGTTTATATCTTTTGGAATTTATTTAATACAATATTTAATATTGATAAAACATATATAAATTAGATTTTCAATGCATACCAAAATTAATGATAAATTACAATAATATCGGTCAACAAACTATTCTTTTTTTTAATTCTTTCCAAATTTAGATGTATAGTATTTAATACTAATTAGACATACCTAAATTAAAATGTCAATGCATAACATAATTAAGATAAACAAAATTAATGATATAATTACAAAGATATTGGAAATATATGTCTATTTTCTTTTTTGTTTTCCATTAAAAAATATATAATTTCATTTTTTAGAAAGTGCAAAAAAGCGGGAAAATAGATTTAGAAACGGATTTGTTATTATATATATAGAGATATAAATTACAAATAATAATTTGAACTGCTTGGGTAATTCGCTTTGAAACCCCAATCAATCGAAATTGATATATTCCTATAATATCTCGAGTCACGTAGGCAAATATACAATTCTAACTGGAGGTTGTACATAGGGCTGCAAATGAACCAAGCCACCCGCGAACTATTCGGGTCTCGGTTCGACAAAATATTCGTTCGAGATCGTTCGTCAAGCTTAACGAGCCGAACTCGAGCCTAAAATTCGAGCTCGAACTTTTAAACGAGCCGAACTCGAGCTTACAGGTATCCGGCTCGAAAGTTCGCGAACATGAACGTTTACAGGCTCGCGAGCTTAGGCTCAAGTTCGGTTCATTTGCAGGCTCATTTATAGGTTCGCGAGCCTAGGCTCGAGTTCGGTTCGTTTACAAGCTCATTTACGGCTCGCGAGCCTAGGCTCGAGTTCGGTTCGTTAATGAGCTCGTGAACGTGTTCGTTTATAGGCTCGTTAGCTTGTGTTCGAGTTCGGTTCAATAATTAATCCCACGAACATGTTCGTTTATAAGCTCGTGATTTATAGGCTCGTGAGTCTATGATCAAACTCGTTTGTAAAATAATATTATTCCTTGTAACAAACTATATATCTAAGGATTAAGGCTAGACAAAATATTAATCAAACTTACAAAATCAAAATCAAATGAATCCAATAGTATAATATAAAATAATATAGTCTGTATAGAAGCACATATATAATAATGAGGTGTACTTATAAAAGTGTTGGTTTTGGATATTTTAAAATTATTTGGTTTTGTTAAAAATTAAAATATTAAGAAAATAGTTTAGGAAACTAAGAAGTGTCTAAACAAACCAACAAAATTAAAGTATATCACACGAGACTTATCTAGTAATAATTATAAATTTTAGACTTAGTAATTAATGTAATCATCAACCAAGATTTATCATAAAATCATAAGCATGTTGCAAATGTTTAAAAGAGTATGTAAATTTTCAAAACTTTATAACTATCTAAAAAAAGAAAAAAGATTTTATTAGTTCAAAATTGATATTATTTATAGAATATATTCTCTCATTTGAATTAATAATATATTTGTGAATTTAAAACTATCTAATAATATATTTGATCAACCATACAAAACCAAAACATAGTAAATTCAATAGTATAATATATATATATATAACTATCTAATAAATCAAATCAAACTAAAAACATAATATATAATAATATTAGTCTATATATAAGCACAAATATAATATCAACCATATATACATACTAAAACAAAAAATAAAGTTAAAACATGTCATCACCTTATTAATCTTAGGCATACGTCAACTTCTCATTCTCTTAATCTCACGTGGCTGCTTCACACTTATCCATATGACATTCTATGAACAAATTTAAAAGATAATAAATAATCCAAAAATTAAATCAAGATTCATCTTTGAAATTTAATTCTTTTAATATTTACCATATTAAATAAATTGCGAAAAACAAACAAACAAGAAAGAAAAATAATTGACATTGATAATTTTTAATAATCGAGAATATAAAGAAAAACAATTCAACTCAAATTTGTACACAACTCACAAATAGTTTGGAAAGTTAATGTCGAGATCTCCTCTTCATATTTTATTGACAAAGATTGTATTAGTTCAACATATATATTTTTTTATAGAAGATATTCTCTCATTTGAATTGATAATATATTTTGAATTTGGAAGACAAATAATCAAAAACTCAATAATTCTATCTATACTATTTTAATATTATGTTATATTATATTATATGTATAAATATATAGAAAAAGAGAAAGGAAAAAATTAAAAAGATTTTATTATTTCAAAATATATATTGTTTATTGAATATATTCTCTCGTTTGAGTTAGTAATATATTTTTGAATTTAAAAGATAATAATTTTAAAAGATAACAAATAATTCAAAATCAAGGATTGTATCTACACTATCTTTTGAAATTTATTTGTGAACAAATCCCATGTAACACACGGGTGTTACTCTAATTGAGGCATATTTAAAAAAATATTGGTTTTGGATATTTTTAAATTATTTGATTTTTTTAAAATAAATTATTTTAAAAAATTAAATAGTTTGGTGAGAACTAAAAAATATTTAGTCTAAAAAAACCAACAAAACTCGTGTATCATATGAGAGTTACCTAGTATTAATTATAGATTTTGACTTAATAATTAATATAATCATCAACTAGTATTATTTTATCATAAAGTCATAAGCATATTACAAATGTTTAAAAATCACATATAAATTTTAAAATATTATTGTTATTAATAATTATCCAAAACTAAAATTTATTAGTTAATTATGATTCAAAACATTTATGGTAATTTCATTTATGATTTGCTTTTTAGTAATATGTAAGATTTTTACTAACTCGTATGCATTTGATTTTTACTTTTAATGCTACAACAAGTGATTTAGTTTTAATATGAAATTTGATTAAAAAATAAGGACAATTTATCATATATTTTAAGCTTTAACGAACTCGAACTCAATCTTTAACGAGCTCGAGTTTGCTTTGACGAGCCTCAACCGAGCTTAAGCATATAACGAGCCTTTTACGAGCCGAGCTCGAACTAAGCTCGTTTAAATTTAAACGAGCTTTCAACGAGCTGAGCTCGTTTAAGCTAAAACGAGTCTTTAACGAGCCGAGCTCGTTTAAGCTTAAACGAGCTTTTAGCGAACCGAGGCTCGAGCTAAGCTCGTTTACGCTAAACGAGCTTTTTACGAGCCGAACTCGAACTATTCGCGAAATACATAATTTTTAAACGAGCCGAACTCGAACTCAATTAAGAAAGCTCGAATTGAACTCGAGCCGATCCAAAACTCAACGAGCTGAACTCGAGCTTGTTCATGTTCGACTCTCCTTCGGCTCATTTTGCACCCCTAGTTGTACATCTTAAATTATTCATTTAAAAAAATGTTTAGGTTGCAAAATTTAAAAAAAATAAATAAAAATAAAAATAAAGTCGAAGTTGCAACTAATTTTATAGCAAGCACTTTGAGATTTTCTATTCTAAATTGTGTATCATCTCGTGTTCCAAATATCACCCCAACACGCCAAGTGTATGTTAGATAAATGTTTTTATCAAGATTTTGATGATTATGTTTAAATGAGTTTTTATACCAAAACAATGTTTATAAATGTTGTCCAAATACTCCTAAATGATTTAAAATATTTTTACTAATTTTTGGAGTATTTCTTAGAGTTTATTACTCGATAAAATTGGACAACACTTTTGATTATTTTGTGTTAATTGGTTTTTACACCAAAACAATATTTCTAAATATTGTCCAAATACTCCTAAGTGATTTAAAATGTTTTTACTAATTTTTTGGAGTATTTCTTGAAGTTTATTTTTGATAAAAATCGGACAACATTTCAATTTGGAAGTCGACCGGTCGAACAAGAGGTCAACCTGCACCAAGAGTGCGTAAATGAAACAGAGAACACTCTGGAACACAAAATTTGAAGAGGGGACCGGTCAAGTTGGGTCCGACCCAGTCGCACCCTAGGGCGGCCTAGTCGCACCCCCTTGACCGGCCGCACCCACCGCAACCCCTACCTGGATCGCACTATTTTCATTCAAACGTTCAAAATCTTATACGAGGCAACCTGTCGCCCTATGTAATCTTTGACAAAGAAAAATTCCAACCGTTGCAATCCTTATCAGCAAGATTTACTTTTCATTTTTGTACAATATTTCTACATCTTGTGATCCTCTTTTTGTAGACAAAAGTGAAGAAGAAGGAGCCTATGTTGGTGAAGACTCTCCTATAAATAGAGGATGAATTGAAGACACATTATATAACAACACAAGCAAATACACAACAAGAAATCAAGCAAATTTCCAAGCTTTCATATTCAACACTCTTGTTGTATTTATAGCCTAAGTATTTCACTTTCACATTTTGAGGTCTAGGCTTTATTTCTTGATTACACTTGCACTCAAATTGTAATATTCATTATTGAGTTGTAATCTTGATTTTTGTCATCATTCAACACAAGACATCCTTGTGAGTATTCTTGTGGAAAGAATACACTTGGGTGATCTAGGTGATAGGTGTTTCAAGAGTGTGGTGCTCTTGAGGTATTGAAGAATTTGGTGTTCTTCAAAGTTAAAGATTGTGGTAATCTTCACAAGGTGCCATTGGAGATTGTGGTAATCTTCAAGAGAGATTGTGGTAATCTCAAAGGTGGTGTTGTAGAAGAGTGTGGTGCTCTTCAAGGTGATGTTGTAAGGTGTTGTATTAATTTTGGAAATTAATAAAAAAAAAATTCTTTTTGAAATCCATCCCGAAGATACTGGGGTGGTAGAGGATTAGGCCCTAGGTGGGTTGAACCTCTATAAATCGATGCGTGTTGTTTACATTCTGCACCTTTATTATTGTCTTGGCGTAATTGATTCGAAAAAGAGGGTGAAATCGAAAAGATGGAGATAATCTATTCACCCCCTCAGATTATCGTAGCTGCTTGGACTTACAAGTGGTATCAGAACCAAACTCTTTGGCAAGCTCGTTCCACATCGCGAGTAAAGAGGAATGATCATCGGCTACAAATGAAGTCTACCTTACCGGCGCCTCCACCACCAAGCCACCACTATTTGATTCCAAGAATTATACATTTTGGAAAGAAATAATGGAATGCTATCTACAAGGTTGCGGGTTCGATATTTGGAACACGGTCGTAAATGAAGAATTCATTCCAATGATGAACACACCACACAAAGGCTTCAAAGAGCTCAATGATGAAGAAAAGAAAATCATCTCCTTAAATGGTAAAGCTCTTAATATTTTGTATTGTTGACTTACCATTTTGGAATATAATCATATTGTAGGAATTAAATCGACACATGAAGTATGGAGAAAATTAGAAGAAGTATATGCAAATGAAAGGAGCCACTCAAGAGCATCTACTTCTCAAATAGATACAAACCCAACATGGGATGAGCTTCCAACAACTTCCGATGTCGATGAAAACGAACGATGTCTTATGGGCTTCGAAGAAGAACACGAGGTAAGTTCAAAATCCTCCACTTCTTATGATAATGAATTACAAAATGATTATAGTGATTTGCAAAATAATTTTGATGAACTTCAAAATGAATTCCAAAGCTTACTTGTTAAATACAAAAATTTGAAAAAGGAATTCAATATTTTGAAAATTGATAAGGATAATTTATTTTCCTCTTATGAATCACTTTCATGTGATCACGCCACCACACTTGACAAGGTTAGAAACCTTGAAAAAAAAATAGTACTCTTGTTGAGGATATTAATTGCATGAAAAATAATTTATCAAAATCCAACTTGAGTACCGATAAAATGACCGATATTATTGATGTTCATAGTTGTGATAAATTGAAACAAGGACTTGATCATAAGCCTAGTGTTGTTAATTATGTGAAAAGAAATCAAGTCCCTATGCATGTTGGTCATTATGCTCCCAAAATTACTACTTGTTTTTATTGTGGTAAAACGGGTCACACGGTTAATACTTGTCGGGCTAGAAATAGCTCTAATTATTATTGGAGACCTAAAAGTCTCAAAGCTAATTCCAAAGGACCCAAACACTTGAGGGTACCACAAAATAATGTCATATTAGGTACCCGGTGGAATAATAATCGAGGAAAATACATACCGCCAAGAAGACATCAAATGACCATTTCATTTGATCAAAGGAGAAGACAACATCTAAATAAATTTCCAAGAGAAAGACACTATCAACAATGGGAAGAACACAATCCTTGGAAATGGAGCAATTGGAGAAGCTATTATCAACAAGATGATTTTCAAAGGGGAAGATATCATCAACAATGGGAACGACATAACCCATGGAAATGGCGTAATTGGTAAACCGTATCTCCTCATTTAAATATGCATTTTATTTTTTTATGCATGTTTTTATTTGTGCCTTAATTGTAAAATAGGTTTTCAAATATTTCTTAATATTAAGGTCTTCAATATATATTTGTGTTTTTAAATATTTTGAAAAGGAGACCTTGTATATTTTGTTCTCAACTTTTGTGCATTTACATAGACTAAGGTGCTTTTATCATCTCTTATGGTTTTATATAGCATAAGCACTTTTATGATATCTCTTATTGCTTAGCCTACACTTGTATCATTATGTTTGTGCAAAACGTGTTTAAGAATTGTGTAGGACATATATATTTTCATCAATGGTTATTTTCTCAAGAGAGGACCATAAACTATCGAGGTACGCTCATCATTGGTATTCATCCTATAGACTCGATATATTTTTGTCATTCGTGCGTGTTTTTCAAAGTATTTTATACAAGTGCTATTAAGAGGATTTTCTTTAAAAGGCATTATTTGACATAACTTGTTTTATCCAAGATTTGTAAAGGATTATATTTTCGATAAAATATTTGATTTTTTTAAGCTATGCATTTTATTGCACATATAAAATTATTCTTGGTTGCTTTGTCAAAGCTCTTGTTCATATGCTTCTTGGTCTCAACTATATGCTCTTAAATTTTTCAAATTTCAAAAGAGACCTTATATAGCTTCCTATAAGCTTATTTGAACTTACATGTTTTATGAAACTCTTGATGATTTGTTTGAAAGCATAGTATGTGTTACTTGTTATTATGTCTCTATTTTTCGATATTACTATGCTCGTGCAAGATATCTTCTTAAGATTTTGCGAAATTTTTGGTATTTTGGAACAAGCTTGATGACCAAGGCAACGTTAGTAGCTCTAAGGTATTATCAAGAAGAAGGTATTGATTTTGATGATACATTTGCTTCCGTGGTTTTTCACATTTTACTTGCCATTATTGTTTTAAGACAATTTCAAGCTTTACCAAATGGATGTTAAATCCGCTTTTCTAAATGGTATTATTCACGAAGAAGTCTATGTAAAACAACCTCCGGGTTTTAAAATTTTCTAGGCCAAATGATTTTTATAAAAGGCCTTGTATGATTTAAAACAAGTACCCCGTGTATGGTATGCTAGACTTAGCTATTTTTGCTAAATGGTTTTACAAGAGATAAAGTTAATACTACTCTCTTTGTTTTTGAAAAAAGGGCAAGATTGTTTACTTGTACAAATTTATGATATCATTTATGGTGCTACTAATGAATTATTGTGCAAGTTATTTTTTAAGTTGATGCAAGGTGAACTTAAGATGATCATGATGGGGGAGCTAAAATTTCTTCATTGTACTTCAAGTTAAATAATGCCAAGAAAGTGGTTGTAATTCACAATCAAAGTATACAAAAGTACCTTTGAAGAAGTTAGCATTGAAGAAGGAAGAATCATCTCAACCTCTATGGCTACCAATGTAAAGTTTGACAAAGGTTGAGGAAGGCATATTGATTGACAAACATATTCGAGGTATGTTCACTAACTTTTCTTATTCTTTTAGACTCGACATTTTCTATGCCTTATGTCTATATGCTCGAATTTTAAAACTATTCCAACGAATCTCATTAAAGTGCCGCTAAAGAAATTTTCAAATATTTGAAAGGCACTTCTTCTAATGACTTGTATATCCAAAGTTTAAAACATTCATATTTTTCGGGATAACAAGTCCGTTGATAATAATTTTTTAAAATATGGTTCATTATAATCGAACTATATATATTTGAGATTCGATATATTTTTCTAAGGGATTGTGTTTCTAAAACGAAAAATTGAGATGTGTTTAAATCCGTCTCAAGAATAACTCGCGGATTTTTTTATTGTTAACCGTCGAGTCTTTTACCTCATTTCGAGCTTGATTAAGACATAATGCATATTGAATGAGGTCTATGATTGCATTTTGCAAGTTTTTAAAACTTAGGGGCAAAAAAACGGATTTTTGGTTCAAACCTCGGATTTTGGAAAACAGAATGAGCAAGCCCCAGGCTGGTAGGCAAGGCCGACCGGTCGCCCATGACGTCGACCGCCGCCCATGCCCCCAACCGGTCGACCATAGAGAAAATTTGCTTAAAATCGTTTACATTTCTCGGCATTTGTCATTTTGGTCTTTTCTGTCATTTTTCGTCCCTTCGCCAATTACACACAAATTTCACTTCAAATTTATTTTGTTGCATTTATTTTATATATTGGACTTCATGAAGCTCGATTATCATCATCATTGCTCATCTTTACCGATTAAATGGTAAGAATTTCTTTTTTTTTTTATCTCAATTGGGTTGAACCCTTGAGAATGTACTTGTATCTTGCTATTTTGATGAAATTCTTGTATTAATATGTTGTATATGATGATTGGTGATGAATGAATATTCTTGTATTGCAATTGGTGATGAAAAGTTTTGGCTTAAACGAATCACAAAGGCGTTATACTTCTCTTGTTTTATTCGACGCACGCCAAATGTTCGACAAAATGTTTCAATGAAAAATTCATCACTTACATGATTCTCTTGATTTGAAAATTCTTATAAGTTTATAGAGATCATGTTTTATCAATCAAATGAGCTTTTACAAATCAAATGAGCAATTTTTTCCGTTTTATTCGGAATTTAAGCTTAAATGTTCGATATGCTCGATAAATCGATTAAATTGCGCACTTTGATATAATTATATGATGTTTTTATCGTGCTAACATTATTTTTGATGATTCCAAAGGGGGAAAAACAGGAAAAACGCTTATACGCTCAAAGAAGCGAAAATAAGCTCGCAAAAAAAGCTATAAGCTACAGCTATTAAAAGCCAAAAACTATGGATAATACTTAGTCCATGTGATGTATACTCATACTAATGATGCTTTTGTGGCAGGGGGAGCTTTTAAGCTCATGAAATTCAAGTTTTTAGCTTGTAGTTGTTTGCTTATACTTATCTTTGTTATGCATGTTGATAGGGGGAGCTTGTGCAAAAATGTTTTTGAAAAATCTTTGCTCCTATTCTTGTGTGTTTGTACTTATGATGAATCTTGCTTATAATGGATTGATGTTTTAGATCGGAAAATTTGTTTTGTTTTAAAATCTACTTCCTAAAATTGTTTGGTTTGTAATCATCAAAAAGGGGGAGTTTGTTAGATAAATATTTTTATCAAGATTTTGATGATTATGTTTAAATGAGTTTTTATACCAAAACAATGTTTATAAATATTGTCCAAATACTCCTAAATGATTTAAAATGTTTTTACTAATTTTTGGAGTATTTCTTAGAGCTTATTACTCGATAAAATTGGACAACACTTTTGATGATTTTGTGTTAATTGGTTTTACACCAAAACAATGTTTATAAATGTTGTCCAAATACTCCTAAGTGCTTTAAAATATTTTTACTAATTTTTTGGAGTATTTCTTGAAGTTTATTTTTGATAAAAACCGGACAACATTTCAATTTGGAGGTCGACCAATTGAACAAGAGGTCGACCAGACCAAGAGTGCGTAAATGAAACAGAACACTCACGAACACAAAATTTGAAGAGGGGACCCGATCGGGCGACGGTCGCACCCGCCGACCCGATCGCACCCCCGCAACCCCTACCGGATCGCACTATTTTCATTCAAACGTTCGAATTTTATACAGGCAACCGGTCGCCCTATGTAATCTTTGGCTGAAAAAAATTCCAACCGTTGCAATCCTTATCAACAAGATTTACTTTTCATTTTTGTACAATATTTCTACATCTTGTGATCCTCTTTTTGTAGACAAAAGTGAAGAAGAAGAGCCTATGTTGGTGAAGACTCTCCTATAAATAGAGGATGAATTGAAGACACATTATATAACAACACAAGCAAATACACAACAAGAAATTGCAAATTTCCAAGCTTTCATATTCAACACTCTTGTTGTATTTATAGCTAAGTATTTCACTTTCACATTTTGAGGTCTAAGCTTTATTTCTTGATTACACTTGCACTCAAATTGTAATATTCATTATTGAGTTGTAATCTTGATTTTTGTCATCATTCAACACAAGACATCCTTGTGAAGTATTCTTGTGGAAAGAATACACTTGAGTGATCTAGGTGATAGGTGTTTCAAGAGTGTGGTGCTCTTGAGGTATTGAAGAATTTGGTGTTCTTCAAAGTTGAAGATTGTGGTAATCTTCACAAGGTGCCGTTGGAGATTGTGGTAATCTTGAAGAGAGATTGTGGTAATCTCAAGGTGGTGTTGTAGAAGAGTGTGGTGCTTCTTGAAGGTGATGTTGTAAGGTGTTGTATTAATTTTGGAAATTAATAAAATCTTTTTCTTTTTGAAATCCATCCCCGAAGATAGATCTTGGTGGTAGAGGATTAGGCCAGGTGGGTTGAACCTCTATAAATCGACGCGTGTTGTTTACATTCCGCACCTTTATTATTGTCTTGGCGTAATTGATTCGAAAAAGAGGGTGAAATCGAAAAGATGGAGATAATCTATTCACCCCTCTAGATTATCGTAGTTTTGGATTCAGATCTATTGATGACATTATTAATTTACACTGAGTTGTATTTAAAATACTAAAATACAAGATGAAACACAAATGAAATATAGGATCATATTCGAATCAACATAACCATTAACCTCCTTCCCAGTAACAGCCCAAAAATTCACCAACTTCCACATGGCTATTGCGTAAACATGGCGGCGTGGGTCCCACTTCGTCCATTTTCGTCAATTTCTTTATCTTCTACCCCGAGAACTTTTAATCGCTTCTCTCTTATTCTTCCACCTAAAATCCCACTTACGATAAACATTTCGTGAATTAATCATTTGTAACACAATACTAAAATTACTAATCAAATGATGGACCACAAGTTTGCCGGAAAACCCATGCCCACAGGCATACCGGGCTGCATTGATCTTGACCAGATGCCGGACACTCCGACCCGCCGGGCCCAACACCGCCGGGCCCACTCCGAAACCTTCTTCCGTTTCCCTGACCTCGACGACATCCTCCTGGACGACGTCGTCTCGGACCTCAACCTCGAATTACCCCCACCCCGCCGTCTTCTCTCCTCCCCAATGGGCCGCCTCCGCCAACCCAGCCCAGCAAGACAAAAGAAACCAGGGCCGAAGCCCATTTCAGGAGCCTGTCGATGGACGCCGACTTTTTTGAGGGTCTTGGATTAGACGGTCCGCCGGCGGCGGTGGCGGGGAAGTGGGGCCAGGGCGGAGACACAGGCATAGCAATTCGATGGATGGGTATTCGAGTGCGACGTCGTCGGAGGTGGACTCTAATGCGAAGAAGGCAATGGGTGCTGATAGACTCGCTCAGCTTGCCTTGATTGACCCCAAGAGAGCCAAAAGGTTCGCCCTTTTTCCTTTTTTTTATTTTTCTTTTTGCCGTTGACTTTTTTTTTTTTAACTTAATTGCATTAAAATATTATTTCTAAGGGGGCCTAGTGATAATGAAATATGCAAGGATTGTGTATGTGAGCAACTTGATATGTTTTTATTTTTTTTCGTGATAGGTAGATTTTCCCTTTTGTTGATTTTACAAGTATATATATTTAGCTTTTGGCTTTGGCTTTGGTTTTGGTTTTGGTTTCTAAGCCTTGGATGTGAATTGCTCAACCGGAGAGAAGTTTATGCTACTAAGCATAGTATTTTTTTTGAGTACATATTATGTGAGGGAGGGGTGATGATAATCGAACCCCGAGTTGAGATCGAGAGTCTTAACCACTTGACCAATATCCAATTCCCTCAAGATAACTTAATTTTAGAAATTCAAAGACAACGTGTAATAGCTGTCTTGTAGAATGACTTTGTCAAGTGGATATTTCGATTTCAAGAAACATCACAAGATTGTATATGACATGATCAAACTATTTTGATTTCAAGAAACAAAAAAGAAAAAAAAAGTATGTCCTTATGTTGATTATTTTTGTGTGTGCTTGTGACATATATATTTTTGCTGACTAATTGATTTTGGAGCACGATCGAGCAACTAGTAACGATACAAGTTTGAGCAACAAAAATGCTTTGTTTGCAGGATTCTTGCTAATAGACAATCTGCTGCACGATCAAAAGAGCGAAAAATTCATTACACAGGTGAGCTGGAGAGGAAAGTGCAGACTCTGCAGACTGAAGCAACCACACTATCGGCTCAGATCACGTTGTTGCAGGTTTTGTTTACTGGTTGATATTAATACTCTTTACAAGAAAAATAAATGTGCTAGCTCGGCAGTTTTCACAATTTTTCTTGAAATCAATTGAAGTAATGTGCTCATTATATGAGGTTGATTTTATTAATGCAACAGTGTTGTGAAAATAAAAGACTCAAAACTCTACCCTACTTAGCCTTATCCCAGATCATACCTGGAATCTTTTGATTTCCGGCTATATTTGAGTGGTATTGCAGACATAAACACAACCCTCCAAAAATTGATGACATGGATTTATGTCAGACATGCCAACCAAAAGTAGACGGAAATAAAAAAAATCCCAATTTTTGAGGATCACATGCGAGTCACGTTTCAATTTAGTCACGTTTCAATTTCCAGTGGTTTGCAACTTTCCGGCTACAATAGAACTAAGTTTGAGCAATTTTAAAACTTACAGGAATCAAAAGTTTAAAAACAAACACGACCAATTTTGACACTCCCTAAGTTTTAGTACCAATTTTTCCCGTTACATTTATACATTACTACGTCGCGTTTCCTCGTATAATTCTCCTGCAGTTGTTTTATTACATCCTTTTCCACGAGGGAGAAACAAGAGAACTTTTTATTTGTAATTTTTAAAGTATTTTTAGGTAGTAACGATTCATAGTTATCGTTTCACACAATGCAGAGAGATACTAGTGGCTTGACAGCTGAGAACAAAGAACTCAAACTAAAGTTACAGGCTATGGAGCAGCAAGCACACCTCAGAGATGGTATGGATATGTCATGTTTGTTTTTATTAGTCAAGTTCTCGTGTCTGTTGAATTTTGAAGAGAGAGAAAAAAACAAGAAGATAAAAGATATATCGTAGTTCAGTCGTTCAGCCATTTGGCCTACATCCACACAGAAAATCCCAAAGGGCTACTATGAGTCTTTTGTTTCTCTCTTATATTAACCATTACAATATCAAAAGTGTAATAGAGATTGCTCATATAAATTTTACTTGAAATGAAATATTCTGCTATCTCAATAAATCAAATTTTGATTGATTTTTGATTCTCGTCGATACCAAATGACTTTCATGTCCATGTATTATGTGGTGCATTTCAGCTCTAAACGAAGCACTAAGGAATGAACTGCAACGACTGAAGATTGCAGCTGGCCAACTTCACTATGCCAACAACCCTCGACTCGATGGGCAATCTTCCCAACCGAGCTTCCAGGATTTTAATAAGAGGGTTTAACGGCTTCTCAATGGCTAAATTGGTGTGAAATTGGTGTTATGGTAACAAAAACTATGGTCTTGTATATAAAAAAGATGTATACATAATACAGGTATATCAACTGAAGATTGTGATGAGTGTTGCTCAGATTAGCTCCTATTATCTACACTCTGTAGATATGTTGATCTTTAAGAGCCTAAGGCATAGATATGATTAGGCATATGTGATAGTTGTTAAAATGTTATATTGAATGATCATTGTATTTATTACCGTTTTTTTTAATTCAAATTTCTGTGGATGGGTTTTTATATATACTGAATCGAACATCTTGCCATCTTGGTATATCACTCTCTTTCCAAATGTATAATATATTATCAAAAACCCATCAACTAACTATTTCTTAGAATTTTTAGGAATTTGAGTTCAGTCTTGAAAGCTAATAACTGAACAGTAAACATGCAACGAATAAATTAGTGGTTTATAGAAGATAAAAATCGAATGCTAAACATTTTATAATTTTACAAGTTTCAAAAGGGAATTTTAGGTTGTGCTTGGTTGTGAAAAAATTTCCAAAATTTTCATTTTAGAGTGAAAATTTTTTAGGATGTGTGATTGTTTGAGAAAAAAATGAAAAATTCCAAAGAAAATCTCATTTCTCTCCAAAATTAATCATTTTCTCTTTCTCTTTCACATTTCCCAATACCTAATTATACTATTTATCTCTCTCTTCTCTCCCTATTTATATAAAGAATTCGATAATTTCTTTAATTTATCACTATTTTTATTATTTTAGTCTCGAATCTTGTTAACAAAAGGTAAAAATGAGATTCATATTGCCTATTTTTGGATAAATTTTTTTGTTCAATTTTCTTATATTATATTTTACACTATTATTTCCACAAAATTTTTCACAAACAATCAACATCTCTAAAAGATTTTCTATCACATCAACATAATCAACATTTTTTCTCTACACATCCAACTTCCACTTTTAAAAAAAAAATCACCACTATTCTCTCATAAAATGAAAATGGATGGAATGAAAGTACAACCAATCACAAATTTAACTTCTTTTTACGATTAATTTGGCTAAGGATGGTTACGAGGGAATGGGATTGAGGGTCTTCATTATATTTCAATTTTTCAATGTCAATATTGCCTTGTATGTAGCCATCAAATGTGGGGTTATGGACACTTTTGCCCCACTTTTCGGAAAAACAGAAACGAGCAATCAAGCATGAAGACGATCTCGATCCCAAAGGTAGGTAGGCTTAATCAAGGGCTGCTAATCGAATTAGCGGTTTTTTCTTTCCTCACATAGAAAACAATTGTCTCAAGCTCCAGGCCCGTTAGGCCAACCGGGAAAGCGACTCGCCACATCAAACGGGTTTTTCTTTCCTCTACTCGGCGGAAAAGCGGACTGCTACTACCTCAGATCGGACCTTCGACCCGGACATTCTACTTTTGTCGAATCGGAACCAAGCATTGCGCTCGAACAATGGAGCGGGCTGGAACGAAGACGACCTCACCTTCTAGTAAATGGGGTCATGAGAGCAATTTGAGAAAAGACAGACCTTTTGCGCTTCCCGGTATTTTTGGACAAAATTACGCTCCCGCCCTTTTTTGGACAAATTTACACTTCGCCAAATTTTTGGATTTTTTTACGTTGTTGTTTCGAACATATTTCAAACATGTTTTTTCTAATCAAGTTTCAATGAAAAATAAATTTTGCCCCGTTAAATAATCCATTTTATACTCGAAATCTTATAAAAAACAAGATATACATAAAACGACACATACTAAAATCAAACAAATTGAAAATATTATAGAAATAACATGAATAAAAAAACACAATTCCATTTTTGATCCAATGCATGAAAACATAAAAAACATGGAAACAACCAATAAACAATATAGAAACAAACCAGAAACAATATAGAAAACACCATATAAGCAAAAAGAGCTTAAAAATCGGTAAAAATTGTATTTAAACATCGAAAATTACATGGAAACAACAAAGAAACATCGATCAACATTAAAAATGGTATGGAAACAACCTAGAAACAAGGTAAAAAATATTAAAAACACCACATGAATAAAAAAAGGTTAAAATAGGTAAAAACTGTATCTATACATTGAAACTACATGGAAACAACAAAAAATTATTTGAATAACATTAAAAATATTATAGAACAACACAAAAACAATAGAAATAATGTACAAAATAATATATGAACAAAACATCATAAAAATAGGTAAAAGTTGTTTTGAAACATCAAAACAACAAAGAAACAAATTGAAACAACATCGAAACAACATATATATCATATAAAGCAATACATGAACAAAAAAACTGAACGTAAAAATAATCAAAAATATGCAGGAGCATAAAAAAGGAAATGTGACAATTACTCATCAAATGTGGTGGTTCGAGTTAAAGAACAAACCCACCCACATTTGGTTAGGCAACCTGGTAAGATTGTCTTTGTGATTGTTGTGGAAGACGATTGTGGGCTTGTGAGTCTTTTTACGTCTCGAATCGATGTTTTTCGGGCTTGAACAAGTATAAAAAACACTGAATTTTAATTTGATCATCCTCTTTCCGTCGTGAGGGTTTTAACTTTTAACCATTGTTCTAAGAAAATCTCTGTCTAGCCTCGATTAATAGTCCTTATTTAGGCACTAGATTTGTTGAAAAAATTGAATGAAATTGCACATATTCGTGTGGAATTTTCTTGGGACCTTATTGTCTCCACGACAAAAAGTGATAGTGGATTTGTTTTTACGCTCCGCATGAATAGTAAAATCAAATATGTGTATGCTTAAAGTAGAGTATTGGAATTAATTAAAAAGAAGAAAAACATATGGGTTTCTCTTCTTGAATGTGGGTTTGTCCCACATTGGAAAATAAATATTTGTTTGACTAGTATATATGATAATATCATACTTGTTAAGGTGTAACATTATATGGCATAGATGCTCTCTTCATGTGCCCCGGTAGTGCAAATCTCGCTTCGGTTAAAGCTCAACCACATGTGCGAGTCGGCTAAAGCTAACCATGAACTCATGACACGAATATCGTTTGAAATTGAGTCACATAGACTAATTTATGTTTTGCATTTTTTTAATTTAAATCTGTTTTATTTTTTAATTAAAAAGAATCTCTAACAACAATATTGATTCCAATAGTGTGGAAACTCAATTTCGTAACATCAAATGTTAATTGTTGAGTAATTGAGTGTAACTTTAATTTTCGTGTCCTTTCATAATCTATATATAGAGTTGATTTTCCTACGATTAGAATACATACACTCAACTAGGGATGACAATGGATAGGGTATCAACCCGTTTAAGGGTATCCATACCCGAATCCTATAATATTTGTACTATCTATACCCATTCTAAATCCGATTAAGAAACTACACTTATTACTCATACCATACCAAATTCATTTGTTGATGCCCGCATACTACCCGTTCATGCCCAAAACCTATTTATTTAATATAAAAACTTATAATTATATGAATATTTAAATGACTATTTAATTGGGGACCCTACTAAAAACTAATTATTGTATAAGAAAATGCCTAATATGTTAAATTCTTAATAAATATAAAAATTAAGCATTTTAATTTTGCAAGTCACTATAGGTTATCATCATTCATCAACAAAACCAAAAAGCAACACATAAATACAAACACAACCAATAAATTCCTTAAATATGCGAATCAACACTAGTACATCATTTAATTCATAAAACGACATCATCAAACATGTAGTTCTATCAAACTTGACAAAATAAAAACGAGTTGATATAATCACGATTCAATCATTTAAAGAATATAACAACTTCATATATTTTTTGTACAAAATAAAAATTTATGTTGGACTTCTAAGAAGAAATGTATCACATCAAGTTAAAAACTAAGTGAAATTACTACGGGGTGAACGAGTTCGGGTAGTGGGTATCCTGGAGGTAAAACTATACCCTGTCCATATATAAATGGGTAGTAATTGTTTGATACATATTTTTATCTTAATTTTGATGATTTTATTTTTACACCAAAACAATGTTTTTAATTGTTGTCCAAATACTCCTAAATGATTTAAAATAGTTTTAATATTTTCCGGAGTATTTCTTCAAGTTTTATTTTAGATAAAATTGGACAACACTTTTAATGATTATAAGTTTTTACTTCAAAACAAGATTCCTAAATGTTGTCTAAATACTCTCGATTGGTTTAAAATGTTTTTACTAAATTTTTGGAGTATTTCTTGAGTTTTATTTTCGACAAAAATCGGACAACATTTCTGTCTCGAGGTCAACTGGTCGCCGTAGAGGGCAACCCGTACCTGAAGATGAATTTTGGAACAAAAAAATGAGACGGAAGGGAAATTGGCCAGTCGACCGGTCGACGTATGGCGTCGGCCATGGCGTCGACCGAATTCGACCCCGTCGACCGTGCACAGGAGCAAAAATTGAAACAGAACAATTGCTCTTTGAAAATCCATGAGTGGGACCGGTTGGGGTGGGCGTCGATCGGTCGAGGTGTACGGCCGACCGGTCGCCTGTTTATTTTCTTTGTGTATTTTTCAAACGTCTATTTCTATGCGACCGATCGCCTATCTTTTGACAAAGAAATTCGACCGTTTGACAACGGACAAACTTTCCTTAAAATGTGGGATTGATTTCTAATAGCTATATTCTTGATTTTAATTGTATTTTTCGTAGATTTTCAACCCCAAGAGGAACCTATGCTTGATCTATCATCTCCTATAAATAGAGAAAGTTTTGGAGCAACTACATAACAATTGAGATACAATACAACAAGATACACTTCAAGCAAATATTTGTTCTTCATAGTTATTATTCTTGTTGTAATTTTGCCTAGCTTATCACTTTCACATCCTTGAGGTCTAGGCTATTCTTGATTACACTTTGCACTCATATTGTAATATTCATTATTGAGTTGTAATCTTGATTTTTGGTCATCATTCAACACAAGACATCCTTGTGAGTATTCTTGTGGTAAGAATACACTTGGTGATCTAGGTGATAGGTGTTTCAAGAATGTGGTGCTCTTGAGGTGTTGAAGAATTTTGTATTCTTCAAAATTGAAGATTGTGGTGATCTTCAAAGATGCCGTTGAAGGAAGATTGTGGTAATCTTCAAAGGGATATTGTGGTAATCTCCAAAGGTGGTGTTGAAGAAGAGTGTGGTGCTCTTCAAGGTGTTGTAAGTTGAGTTTGTATTAATTTTGGTAATTAATAAAATTCATTTTCTTTTTGAAATCCATCCCGGATATACTGGGGTGGTAGAGGATTAGGCCCTAGGTGGGTTGAACCTCTATAAATCGACGTGTGTTGTTTACATTCCGCACCTTTATTATTGTCTTGGCTTGTTTTGTCGAAAAAGAGGGTAAAATCGAAAAGATGGAGATAATCTATTCACCCCCCCTCTAGATTATCGTAGCCGCTTGGACTTACAAGTGGTATCAAAGCCAAACTCTTTGGCAAGCTCGTTTCATATCGCGAGTGAAGAGAAACGATCGTCGGCTACGAATGAAGCTCATTTATCCACCTCCACCACCAAGCCACCACTATTTGATTCAAAAAAATTATATTTTGGAAAGAAAGAATGGAATGTTATTTACAAGGTTGCGGATTCGACATTTGGAACACCGTCATAAATGGAGAATCCATTCCAATGAAAGACACACCTCCAAAGGCCTCAAAGAGCTAAATGATGAAGAGAAGAAAATCATCTCCTTAAATGGTAAATCTCTCAATATTTTGTATTGTTCACTTACTAATTTGGAATATGAACATATTGTAGGAATTCGATCGGCACATGAAGTATGGCAAAAATTAGAAGCCATCTATGGAGTATATGCAAATGAAAGAAGTCAAACAAAAGCATCTACTTCTCAAAGGGATACAATGTCACATCTAAAGAACAAGCCTCTTACAACTTCCAACTATGAAGAAATTGAACATTGTCTTATGGGCATCGAAGAAGAAAACGAGGTATGTTTTAAACCCTCTACTTCTTATGATATTGTTATTCAAAATGATTATAGTGATTTGCAAAATGATTTTGATGATCTTCAAAATGAATTCCAAAATTTACTTGTTAAATACAAAAATTTGAAAAAGGAATTCATTGTTTTGAAAAATGAAAAGGATAGTTTATTTACTTCCTATGAATCACTATCATGTATTCACACCACCACACTTGACAAGGTTAGAAACCTTGAAAAACAAAATAGTACTCTTGTTGAGGATATGAATTGCATAAAAAATAATTTATCAAAATCAAACTTGAGAACCAATAAGTTGCCCAATATTGTGAATGTTAATGGTTATGATAATTTGAATAGTGAACTTGATTATGAGCCTAATATTGTCAAGTATATAAAAAAGAATCGAGTTCCTATGCATGTTAGTAATGTTACTTGCTTTTATTGCGGTAAGAAGGGACACGCCGTAAATACTTGTCGGGCTAGAAATAGCTCAAATTATTATTGAAGACCTAAAAGTCTCAAAGCTAATCCCAAAGGACCCAAGCACTTGAGGGTACCACAAAACAATGTTATATTAGGTACCCGGCGAAATAATAATCGAAGAAAATTCATACCGCCAAAAAGACATCAAATGACCATTTCATTTGATCAAAGGAGAAAACATCTTCAACAAAGTCATTTTCCAAGACGAGGAAATAATCAAAAATGGGATGAACAAAATCCTTGAAATGGCAAAGACATCATCAACAAGATGATCTTCCAAGAGAAAGACACTTTCGAAAATGGGAAGGCCACAATGCTTGGAAATGGAACAATTGGAGAAGCTATCATCAACAAGATGATTTTCAAATGGGAAGATATCATCAACAATGGGAACGACACAACCCATGGCGTAATTGGTAAACCGTATCTCCCTACTTAAATATGCATTTTATTTAGTCAAGATGCATGTTTTTATTTGCAAATGAGTTTTCATTATTTTAAAATTAAGGTCCTCAATAAATTTTTGTGTTTTTAAAATCCTTTGAAAATGAGACCTTACATGTTGTTTTTAAACTCTTATGAATTTCTATAGCATAAGCATTTTTATTGTGATATCTCCTATTACTTGGCCTACATTTGTGCTATCATATCTAGTGCAAAATTTGTTTAAAGAATTGTAGGTTATATATCTCCTATTCATTGGCTATCATCTATTAGAGATTCTTAAACCATCGAGGTATGTTTACTCATATTATTCTTAGAACTCGATATTGTGTTCATGTCATGTTTATGCACATGTCTTTCAAAATATTTCATTTCAACCCTTTTAGCGCCATTAAATGACTTTGTGATTTTTCTTAAAAGGAACTACTCGTTAAATCTCGTTTTTCTCGTATATGTGTTTTCTCGTAACTCATATTTGTTGGATTTAGTCCATAATTATCTTTTTGCAAAGTTTTAAAACTTTTGGGGTGAAAAATCGTATTTTGGAAAACTCTGAAGAATGAAAAATCGCACTGGGAGGGTCAAGGCAGGGCCGACCGGTCGCCACGCGTCGACCGTCGCACTTACCTCGATCGGTCGCCTGGCTTATTTTTGGGTTATATCTCGTCTGTCTTCACTTTCAAAACAGAACAAGAAATCCTCAAACCCCCAATGAGCAAAAAAACACCCCATTTCTATAAAATCTTCAATTCTTCATCAATCTTTGTGATTCTTGTTGCTAATCCACTTCTTTTTGCAAGAATTTTACATATATGGCACCTCCAAGAAATTCTACCGGTCGAAATCCCACCTCCAAGCGTAGAAAGGGCGGAGAGGGTTCTTCGAGAAATCGGCAAGAAGAAGCCGAACAAAGGGACATTCGAGCTACCCAAAGGAATGTGGCTCAAGAATGTGATGATATTGAATACCCGGTACTTTCCAATCCTCAAATTGCGAACTCCGCGGGACGATTTCATTCAACAATTGCCGTTGGGCAAAAAGTAAGAACCTTTATACCTCAAACTCCTCGCTCTAGTAATGTTTTAGATTTTATCAACAAATTTGCGGAGTGGTACTATGAAAATTTGAACATGGATGCAAAAACGATAGCTCGCATGCGAAGATTTGTTGATTTAATTCATTTACAAATGAATATCCTTCTATTAGAGGATTCTTTGAAGAGCAAGTGTGATGTACTTATGGGAGCATCCTTATGTTTTATATGATGATGATATAATTTTTCATTTTTATGCCAATATGTGGGTTGAATATGATGCTCAAAGGAAGCCTCTTGCCTTGAATTCGTTTGTAAGGGGTCGTCATTTTAGGTGGACTCCAAATGAAATTTGTCGGCTTTTACATGTAAGAGAAGGTGGTTGGGACTATTTCTCTTATGCTATTTGGAATGATGAGATGTTGGGGGTGTCTATGAGAGAAGTCAAGACTTATTTGAGCGTATGGCCAAAGTATTCATAGTTGGCGATGACTCTTGAGCACCGTATCATATCATTATTGTCGCCTATTGCATATGTGGAAAAGCGGAAAAATGCCTAGCAACATTGACTATTTTTGACTTATAAGATTGCTAGAAGGGAACCGCTTAACTTTGGCGCTATTTTTATTCAATGTCTAATTGAGTCTATTACTCAAGGAAATAAGAAGTTTGTTATGGGCAATTGGATTTGTAAAATTCTTATACAATCGGGACTACCTTCGTCGGAGTGTAATTCGGAGGTATTTCAAAATGACTTTGACATTAATAACATCTCCCAAATGGTCACTATGCGCAAAAATATGGACATCCGACCAACTAAAATGGCTAGTGGAAGAGGCCAAGATTCCCCCAGATCCAAACGACTTCTTTGATGATGCCGAGGCCGTGAGATTGGCGGAGGAAGTCGAACCGAGCAATCCGGAGGGTAATCTGGTGCTCAATCGCCTAGAGGTACACCCAAGCCGAGTATGATGATCTACGAACATATCATGAAGCTAGGTATGAGGCTTTGGAGCAAAAGACCTCCAAAATGAAAAATATCAATCGGCAAGTTGAAGAAATTCATCAAAGATCTTATTCCCTAACTTGCTTCTCTTCGGACGAAGAATGATGTCCCCACCCCTTTATTATATTAGCATTTTCTTTCTTGTCCTTGTTGTTTTGTATTTCTATGAACTCTTGTAAAACTCTATTGCACTAATGAGATTTGTTTGTCTTCTTGAAAGGGTTAAAATAGCAAGTTGAAAATGGCTATTGGATGATCATGATATTGATGGAGTATTTGATGGTAAAAATTGTTAGTCCAAGTGGCTATGATAATCTAGAGGGGGTGAATAGATTATGCCGATTTTTCGCAAATCACCCTCTTTTTCGAATCAATAAGTAAATGACAAGAATGTAAATGCGGAAATTAAACAACACTCGTTGATTTAAAGAGGTTCAACCCACCTAGGGCCTAATCCTCTACCACCCCAAAGATCTCCTGGATGGATTTCAAAAAGAAAAAGATTTTATTAATTACCACAATTAATACAACACCTTGAGGATCACCACAATCCTCTCTTACAACACCTTCAAGGAGATTACCACAATCTTCCTTCACCACCTTTGAAGAGTACCACACTCTTCAAACACCTATCACCTAAATCACCCAAGTGTATTCTTACCACAAGAATACTCACAAGGATGTCTTGTGTTGAATGATGGACAAAATTCAAGATTACAACTCTATGAAACCAATACAAAGATTGAGTGCAAGTGTAATCAAGAATCAAAAAGCCTAGACCTCAAAGATGTGCAAGTGAAAGTACATAGGCTATTACAACAAGAATGTAAAAATGAAAGCTTGAACAATTTGCGATTTCTTGTTTTGTATTTTGCTTGTATGTGTGGTTTCTTGTGTCTTCAATTCATCCTCTATTTATAGGAAGCTTCACCAACATAGGCTCCCAACATAGGCTCCTCTATCTTCACTTTTGTCTACAAAAAGAAGATCACAAGATGTAGAAATATTGTACAAAAATGAAAAGCAAATCTTGCTTCACAGATTAAACGGTTGGAATTTTGTCACAAAAAAATTAACATAGAGGCGGACAGGTTGCCTGTTGAAGATTTCACTGTTTGAAAAAAATAGTGCGATTCGTAGGAGTTGCGGGGGTGCGCGACCGGTCGAGGTGGGGTGCGGCCTGTCGACCTCACCCTTGACCAGTCCCCCTCACTCTTTTTCAAGACACTGTAAGTTCTGTTTCAATTTTCTAATCTTCGTGTCTTTGGCCGACCACTTTGGGCGACCTGGCCGACCGCCCCTTTGAAATGTTGTCCGATTTTTCAAAAATAAACTTCAAGAAATACTCCAAAAATTAGTAAAAACATTTTAAATCATTTGGGAGTATTTAGACAACATTTATAAACATAGTTTTGGTGTAAAAACCAATTTAAACAAAAACATCAAAAGTGTTGTCCAATTTTTATCAAATTAAAAACTCTAAGAAATACTCCAAAAATTAGTAAAAACATTTTAAATCATTTAGGAGTATTTGGACAACATATAAAAACATTGTTTTGGTATAAAATCTTATTACAACAAAATCATCAAAATCTTGATAAAAACATTTATCTAACAAACTCCCCTTTTGATGATTACAAACCAAAACCATTTTAGAAGGTCGATTTTAAAACAAAACAAATTTTCCGGTCTTAAAACAACAATTAATTACAAACAAGATACATCATAAGTACAAGCACACAAGGATAGGAGCAAAGATTTTTCAAAATCATTTTTGCACATGCTCCCCTATCAATATGCATATAAAGAACAAGTATACAAGCAACAACTAAGAGCTAAAAGCTTAGCTTTCACAACTTAAGCTTGAATTCCATGAGCTTATAAGCTCCCCTGTCACAAAACATCATTAGTCAAGCATAAAAGTCCACAATACATCAAATGTACTAAGCATTGTTCACAGCTTATGGCTTTCAAGAGCCCTAGCTTATAGCTTTTCTTGCAAGCTTATTTTCGCTTCTTTGAGCGTATGAGCATTTTTCCTGTTTCTCCCCCTTTGGAATCATCAAAAAGAATGTTAGCACGATAAAAACATCATATATTCATATCAAAGTGCGCAAATTTATCGATTTATCGAGCTTATTGAAAATTGAAGCTTAAATTCCAAATAAAAGAGAAAAGTTGATCAATTGACTTGCAAAAGCTCATTTGATTGATAAAACATGATCTCTATAAACTTATATGACTTTTCAAATCGAGAGAATCACGTAAGTGATGAATTTTTCATTGAAACATTTTGTCGAACACTTGGCGTGCGTCGAATAAAACTAGAAGTATATAACGCCTTTGAAATTCATTTAAGCCAAAAATTTTCATCACCAATTCAGTTCAAACAACATTCAATGCATCATAAATATTAAGCTCATCACATTCATATGAAACTAGCATCAAGAATTTTGCAAATAAGTCAAAATTTCAAGGGTTCAACCCAATTGAGCAAATGGAGTAGAATTCTTACCATTTATTCGGTAAAGATGAGAAATGATGATGATAATCGAGCTTAATGAAGTCCAAAAATGAAACATATGCAAGAAAACAAATTTGAAGTGAAATTTGTGTGATTTAGGCAAAGGGGACGAAAAATGGCCAAAATAAGTTAAAATGAAGAATCTCAAGACAGAACGGTTTTAATCCAAATTATAGCCTTGGGCGACGGTCGAAGTTGAGGGCGACGGTCGACGTTGAGGGCGACGGTTGCCCTCAACCATTTCAGCCCACTGTTTTGAAAAATTTCCAAAATCCGAATTTTCAACCAAAAATCCGATTTTTCGCCCCTAAGTTTTAAAAACGTGCAAAATGCAATCATAGACCTCATTCAATATGCATTATGCCTAACCGAGCTCGTATTGATGCAAAAGTCTCGGAAGTTAGCGGTTTAGTAAAAATGTCCGCTAATTGATCTTGAGATGGTACAAAAGATATCTCAATTTTTCGTTTTGAAACACAATCCCTTAGAAAATGATGTCGAATCTCAATATGTTTAGTACGGTTATGATGAACCGGGTTTTGAGCAATATTTATAGCGGATATGTTATCACAAAAGATAGGAATATTTTCAAAAGAACATTTATAATCCGCTAAAGTTTGTTTCATCCAAAAAAGTTGAGTACAACAAAATGTTTCATGCGAAATATATTCGGCCCGCCGTTGAAAGTGAAACACAATTTTGCTTCTTTGAAAACCAAGATACTAGGCAATCGCTTAAAATTGACATGATCCGGAAGTACTTTTCCGATCATCAATATTTCCCGCATAGTCCGAATCACTATAACCTTTAAGAGAAAAATTTTCATTCTTTGGATAAAATAAACCATATTGAATAGTGCCTTTCAAATATCGAAAAATCCTTTTAACAAAGACTTAAATGAGATTCTTTGGGATTGCTTTGAAAATGAGCGCATAGGCATACGGCATGAAGAATGTCCTATTCTACTTGCGGTTAAATAAAGTAAACTACCAATCATACCTCTATATTTGGATTCATCAACCGACTTGCCTTTTTCATCTTTGTCAATCTTGACGCGTTTGTTGCCATTGGGGTAGAGACGGTTCTTCCTTCTTCAATGCCAAATTTCTTCAAAAGCTCCTTTGTATATTTTGATTGAGAAATATAAATTCCTTCTTGACATTGCTTAATTTGAAGTCCAAGGAAGAAGTTGAGCTCCCCATCATGCTCATTTCAAATTCACCTTGCATTAACTTAGAAAATTTCTTGCACAAAGATTCATTAGTGGCACCAAAAATAATATCATCAACATAAATTTGCACTAATAAGCAATCTTGCCCTTTTTCAAAAACAAAGAGAGTAGTGTTAACTTTACCTCTTGTAAAACCATTTTGCAAAAGAAAAGAGCTAAATCTATCATACCATGCACGGGGTGCTTGTTTCAAACCATACAAGGCCTTTTAAGTCTATAAACATCATTAGGCCTAAAAAATTTTCAAACCCCGGATGTTGTTTTACATAGACTTCTTCTTGAATAATACCATTTAAAAATGCGGATTTTACATCCATTTGGTAAAGCTTGAAATTTTTAAAACAAGAATAGGCAAGTAAAATACGAATAGCTTCTAAACGTGCTACGGGTGCAAATGTTTCATCATAATCAATACCTTCTTCTTGATAATAACCTTGAGCTACTAACCTTGCTTTGTTTCGAACAATATTGCCTTGGTCATCGAGCTTGTTCCGAAATACCCATTTTGTACCAATAATGGTTTGAGATGGAGGACAAGGTACTAATTCCCATACATCATTCCTTTCAAATTGATTCAACTCCTCTTGCATTTCTAAAAACCAATCCTCATCTTCAATGGGCTCTTTTTGAGATATAATAGCTTTCTCGGCAAATTTTCCTCGAGTCATTACTTTATCAAGGGGATCACCAATAATAAGATCTTTTGGGTGATCTCCCTTAAATTTCAATGCTACGGGAAGATTTGAAGTATCACCTTTATCTTCTTGAGGAACACTTAAGCTTGAAGGTTGATCATTTTGAGTTTCATCTTGAACAATGGTTTCAACGATATCCTCTTCATCACTTTCATCATTGGGTATCCTTTCAACACCCGAAGCTTCATTGAATTTGACATGGATAGATTCTTCAACAACCCCACTAGTCTTATTATAAACCCGATATGCTTTGCTCTTGATTGAATACCCCATAAATATTCCTTCATCGGCCTTAGGATCAAGTTTGTCTAATTGATCCTTAGTATTCAAAATAAAACATTTACATCCAAATATTTTGAAATAACTAGGCAATCGCCTAAAAATTTTGAAAGTGAAACACAATTTTGCTTCTTTGAAAACCAAGATACTAGGCAATCGCTTAAAAATTGACATGATCCGGAAGTACTTTTCCGATCATCAATATTTCCCGCATAGTCCAATCACTATAACCTTTAAGAGAAAAATTTTCATTCTTTGGATAAAATAAACCATATTGAATAGTGCCTTTCAAATATCGAAAAATCCTTTTAACAAAGACTTAAATGAGATTCTTTGGGATTGCTTTGAAAATGAGCGCATAGGCATACGGCATGAAGAATGTCCGGTCTACTTGCGGTTAAATAAAGTAAACTACCAATCATACCTCTATATTTGGATTCATCAACCGACTTGCCTTTTTCATCTTTGTCAATCTTGACGTTTGTTGCCATTAGGGTAGAGACGGTTCTTCCTTCTTCAATGCCAAATTTCTTCAAAAGCTCCTTTGTATATTTTGATTGAGAAATATAAATTCCTTCTTGACATTGCTTAATTTGAAGTCCAAGGAAGAAGTTGAGCTCCCCCATCATGCCCATTTCAAATTCACCTTGCATTAACTTAGAAAATTTCTTGCACAAAGATTCATTAGTGGCACCAAAAATAATATCATCAACATAAATTTGCACTAATAAGCAATCTTGCCCTTTTTCAAAAACAAAGAGAGTAGTGTTAACTTTACCTCTTGTAAAACCATTTTGCAAAAGAAAAGAGCTAAGTCTATCATACCATGCACGGGGTGCTTGTTTCAAACCATACAAGGCCTTTTAAGTCTATAAACATCATTAGGCCTAAAAAATTTTCAAACCCGGATGTTGTTTTACATAGACTTCTTCTTGAATAATACCATTTAAAAATGCGGATTTTACATCCATTTGGTAAAGCTTGAAATTTTTAAAACAAGAATAGGCAAGTAAAATACTGAATAGCCTCTAAACGTGCTACGGTGCAAATGTTTCATCATAATCAATACCTTCTTCTTGATAATAACCTTGAGCTACTAACCTTGCTTTGTTTCAACAATATTGCCTTGGTCATCGAGCTTGTTCGAAATACCCATTTTGTACCAATAATGGTTTGAGATGGAGGACAAGGTACTAATTCCCATACATCATTCCTTTCAAATTGATTCAACTCCTCTTGCATTTCTAAAAACCAATCCTCATCTTCAATGGGCTCTTTTTGAGATATAATAGCTTTCTCGGCAAATTTTCCTCGAGTCATTACTTTATCAAGGGGATCACCAATAATAAGATCTTTTGGGTGATCTCCTTAAATTTCAATGCTACGGGAAGATTTGAAGTATCACCTTTATCTTCTTGAGGAACACTTAAGCTTGAAGGTTGATCATTTTGAGTTTCATCTTGAACAATGGTTTCAACGATATCCTCTTCATCACTTTCATCATTGGGTATCCTTTCAACACCCAAGCTTCATTGAATTTGACATGGATAGATTCTTCAACAACCCCACTAGTCTTATTATAAACCCGATATGCTTTGCTCTTGATTGAATACCCCATAAATATTCCTTCATCGGCCTTAGGATCAAGTTTGTCTAATTGATCCTTAGTATTCAAAATAAAACATTTACATCCAAATATTTTGAAATAACTAATATTTGGAGTTCTTCCTTTCCAAAGCTCATATGGAGTTTTATTCATTTTAGGACGAATATAAACTCGATTAATAACATAGCAAGCGGATACTTACGCTTCGCCCAAAAATATTTTGGAAGTGAAAATTCATTGAGCATGGACCGACTCATTTCTTGAAGTGTCCGATTCTTCCTTTCGGCTACTCCATTTTGTTGAGGTGTCCTTGGCCGAAAAATTATGACTATATCCTTTGGTTTCACAAAAGACTCTAAATTCGCCAAAATTCTCCACCTCGATCACTTCGAATGGACTTAATAGTATCTTCCTTTTCATTTTCAATGAGTCTACACAACTTAACAAACTCATTAACGGCATCGCTTTTATTTGTAAGAAATAGAGCCCAAGTATATCTAGAAAAATCATCAACTATAACAAAAGTGTAATGTTTTCCACTTAGACTTGCCGTACCAATATCCCCATACAAATCAAGATGAAGCATTTGTAGGGGTTTGGTAGTGGAAATTTCATTTTTGGGCTTAAAACTACTCTTAACTAATTTGTTCTTTTGACAAGTGTCACATAAGCCAAGATTTTCAAAATTCAATTTTGGTAGTCCTTTTACATGTTGGTTTTTGTAAATAGTTTGCAAATTTTTGTATCCAACATGTCCAAGTCGCCTATGCCATAAGCTAGTTAAATCATTATTGGCGACAAGACAAGAAACATTTTGACTAACCAAATCACTTGTACAAATTTTGTAAAGATTGCCTTTTCTAATTGCTTCACAAATAATTTTATCATTTTTGGAAATAAGGCATTTTTCTTTATTAAAAACAACATTATAATTTGAGTCACAAAGTTGGCTAACACTTATCAAATTGAACTTAAGCCCTTCTACTAAAAGAACATTACTAAGAGAGAAAGAAGAGTTACCAATTTCTCCATTTCCAAGAATTCTTCCTTTGCCATTGCCGAACATGACCATACCCTCTTCTTGGAGCTTGATGTTGGTAAAAAGTTCTCTCTTTCCGGTCATATGGCGTGAACATCCGCTGTCCACGAGCCATTTTGAATCTTCCATTGTTGTTATAGCCCCTATAACCTACAAAGGAATTATTTTTAGGTACCCTATAATTTTGGGGTCCATGGGGTTAAAATTTTTGAGACCTTTAGGTCTCCAATAATAGCTAAAATTATTCTTCAATTTACAATTGCTAGCATAGTGTCCATTCTTACCACAATAAAAACAAGTAATAATACGAGGACTACTAGCACGTACAAAGGTTGGACCTTGGTCTTTTTCTTAAAAGCATTTTGAAAAGGTTTATAACCAAGTCCTAATTTAGAATGCTCACCTCTTTGTGCATCTAAAATTTTTGTGACTTTATCCGTACTTAAATTGAATCGATGCACATCCTTTTTCAAATTTTCAATATCATTTGTGAGCGTTTGTTTTTCGGTTTCAAGAGTACGGACCATAGTAAGAGTAATAGCATGAGCTTTATCAAGAGAGTCATAAGAAGTAAATAATTTATCCTTTTCTAGTTTAAGCTCTTTATGCTCCTTTTTCAAATTCTTGTATTTAACAATCAAATTTTGAAACTCATTTTGCAATTCATCAAAATCACATTGTAATTCATCAACTAGGAAGAAGATGAAGCATTAGAGCGCACCTCGGTATTTTCATCGCCTATGGCCATAAGACCATGTTCGGATTCTCCTTCCTCATCGGTTGTTTCAAGCAATTCATCCCAAGTTTTGACGTCCGCATTTAACGCCTTCTTTTTTCGGAAAATGCTTTTTCTTCTTTTGTTCCTCTTCCGCTAATTTTGGGCAATCGGCTATGTAGTGCCCGGATTTTCCGCATTTGAAGCAAGAATTGTCTCTGGCTTTCTTGCTTTATTTTTGTTTACAAATTTTGCAAATTTTCTAACAAGAGCAGTTTCTTCATCATCCTCATCACTAGCATAATAAACATTATTAGAAGAAGATGCTAATCCTTTAATAATATTTTGCGTGCCCGATTTAGAGGTGGATGGTTGAGAATTTTTCCTCTCCTTGAGATATACTTCATAAATGAGGAGATTCCCAATGAGCTCATCAAACTTGAGTGTCTCAAGATTTTGAGCTTCTGTGATTGCCGTCACTTTTTTGGACCATGAGCCGAAGGGCGTTTAATACCTTGGTCACCTTGTCTTCTTCGGAGATGACCTTTCCAAGAGCCACAAGAGGATTGACAATGTTGTCAAGCCTTTCCACCATTTTTGATATGCTTTCACCATCACGCATATTGAAATTTTCAAAGTCTTTCACAAGCATTGTTTTTCTTGCTTGCTTTACTTTCTTTGTGCCCTCATAAATGGTTTCTAATTTTTCCCAAACTTCATGTGCCGATCGTATGCCTCTTATGCAATTATATTCGGTGGCGGTAAGAGAGCAATGTAAAATATTTAAGGCCTTACCATTTAGAGAGAAAGCCTTCTTGTCATTTTCATCATACTCCTTGAATGGCTTGGGAGTAGTGGTACCATCCTCCAATTTTGTTGTTGGTTGAGCAACTCCTTCAATGACCACATTCCAAATATCAAATCCAGCATCCTTGTAGAAAGCACTCCATGTGGTCTTTCCAAAATGCATGGTTGTTGGCGTCGAATAGTGGTGGCTTGTTGGTGGAGGCGCCGGTGGTGAGATAAGCTTCATTCGTAGCCATGGATCTTTCTCTTTACTCGGAACGAGCTTAGCCAAAGAGTTTGGCTCTGATACCACTTGTTAGTCCAAGTGGCTACGATAATCTGAGAGGGGGTGAATAGATTATGCCGATTTTTCGCAAATCACCCTCTTTTTTTCGAATCAACAAGTAAATGACAAGAATGTAAATGCGGAAATTAAACAACACTCGTTGATTTAAAGAGGTTCAACCCACCTAGGGCCTAATCCTCTACCACCCCAGTATCTCCGGGATGGATTTCAAAAAGAAAAAAGATTTTATTAATTACCACAATTAATACAACACCTTGAGGATCACCACAATCCTCTTACAACACCTTCAAGGAGATTACCACAATCTTCCTTCACCACCTTTGAAGAGTACCACACTCTTCAAACACCTATCACCTAAATCACCCAAGTGTATTCTTACCACAAGAGAATACTCACAAGGATGTCTTGTGTTAAATGATGGACAAAATTCAAGATTACAACTCTATGAAACCAATACAAAGATTGAGTGCAAGTGTAATCAAGAATCAAAAAGCCTAGACCCCAAAGATGTGCAAGTGAAAATACTTAGGCTATAACAACAAGAATGTAAAAATGAAAGCTTGAACAATTTGCAGATTTCTTGTTGTGTATTTTGCTTGTATGTGTTGTATTTTGTGTCTTCAATTCATCCTCTATTTATAGGGAAGCTTCACCAACATAGGCTCCTCTATCTTCACTTTTGTCTACAAAAAGAAGATCACAAGATGTAGAAATATTGTACAAAAATGAAAAGCAAATCTTGTCACACAGATTACAATCGGTTGGAATTTTGCTGTCAAAAATTAACATAGGGGCGACCGGTTGCCCTGTTGAAGATTTCGACTGTTTGAAAAAAATAGTGCGATCCAGTAGGAGTTGCGGGGTGCGACGGCCGAGGCTGGGTGCGACCGTCCGCTTTAGGGTGCGACCAAGGCCGCCTACTAGGGTGCGGCCGACCTCACCCTCGACCGAGTCCCCCTCCTCTTTTTCAAGACCTCGTAAGTTCTGCTTTCGATTTTCTAATCTTCGTCTTACGGTCGACCACTTTGGGCGGCCAGGCCGACCGCCCCTTTGAAATGTTGTCCGATTTTTTCAAAAATAAACTTCAAGAAATACTCCAAAAAATTAGTAAAAACATTTTAAATCATTTGGGAGTATTTAGACAACATTTATAAACATAGTTTTGGTGTAAAAATCAATTTAAACAAAAACATCAAAAGTGTTGTCCAATTTTTATCAAATTAAAAACTCTAAGAAATACTCCAAAAATTAGTAAAAACATTTTAAATCATTTAGGAGTATTTGGACAACATATAAAAACATTGTTTTGATATAAAATCTTATTACAACAAAATCATCAAAATCTTGATAAAAACATTTATCTAACAAAAATACTCTAGTTTGGCATTGTTTGATAGTTGATATGAAGTACTTGATGGTAAAATTGTTTCTTTTAATTTTTGTTTAAATGCATTTGACATACCTTGATCATTTTGTTTTAGATGGATAATTTGGGACATTTGTAATGTCTAATATGCATTGTTTGATGCTTGACATGTATTACTTGATGGCTCTTTAATTTTTGCTTGATGGCATTAGTAATGCCTTGATCTTTTTGCTAAAATTATCTCAATTGGGTCGAACCCTTGAGAATTTACTTAGTTAAGGCATATTATTTGTTGCATATATGTTGAAAATTGCCTTTGGTGATGATATGAAAAACTTGGCTTAATTTCTTTTGCAAGGGCAATATACACCTTCTTCAAACTTTGACGCCCGCCATGTGTTCGATAAAATGCTTCAATGAAAAACTCATCACCTACATGATTCTCTTATTTTCAAATGTCTTAAATTCTTATTGAGATCATGTTTTTGGCTAACAAATGAGCTTATGGATTTCTTATGATACATCTCTCCCATTTTTTGGACTCTAAGCTTAATTCTTTCAATGGTTGATAAATCGTATTGTTGGCACACTTTGATAAACTTGTATGATGTTTTTATCATCCTAACATTATTTTTTATGATTCCAAAGGGGGAGAAACAGGAAATTGGCTCATTAGCTCAAAGAAGCTAATAAAAGCTTGTTTTAAAAGCTATAAGCTATGGCTCTTAAAAGCCATAAGTTGTGAATTATTTTTAGTCCAATTGTTGCTTGATGGACTTATATACTTGTCTAATGATGTTTTGTTGACAGGGGGAGCTTATAAGCTCTTGAACAATATGTAAAAGCTAAGCTTTTAGCTTATGGTTAATTGCTTTTACATTATTCTTGATGTGCTTGTTGATAGGGGGAGCTTGTGCTTATTATTGAATATATTTACTCCCTTATCTTGGTTGCTTATGTATTTTGGAAATTTTGGTTGCTTCTAAACGGATAGATGTTTTTACCGGAAAATCGTTTTTAAAATTGTCCTCCTAATATTTCTAAAAATTGTTTTGGTTTGTAATCATCAAAAAGGGGGAGATTGTTTGATACATGTTTTTATCTTAATTTTGATGATTTTATTTTTACACCAAAACAATGTTTTTAATTGTTGTCCAAATACTCCTAAATGATTTAAAATGGTTTTAATATTTTCCGGAGTATTTCTTCAAGTTTTATTTTAGATAAAATTGGATAACACTTTTAATGATTATAAGTTATTACTTCAAAACAAGATTCCTAAATGTTGTCTAAATACTCCCGATTGGTTTAAAATGTTTTTACTAAATTTTCTGAGTATTTCTTGAGTTTTATTTTTCGACAAAAATCGGACAACATTTCTGTCTCGAGGTCAACCTGGGTCGTAGAGGGCAACCCGTGCACGAAGATGAATTTTGGAACAAAAAAATGAGACGGAAGGGAAATTGGCCGACTTGGTCGACCGGTCGACCAGGCGTCGGCCGACCTCCCCGTCGGCCGTGACTGGAGCAAAAATTGAAACAAACAATTGCTCTTTGAAAATCCATGAGGGGGACCGGTTGGGGTGGACGTCGACCGATCGAGGTGTACGTCGACCGGTCGCCCTGTGTTATTTTGCTGTGTATTTTTCAAACGTCTATTTCTGTGCGACCGGTCGCCCTATCTTTTGACAAATTCGACCGACAAACTTTCCTTAAAATGTGGGATTGATTTCTAACAGACTATATTCTTGATTTTAATTGTATTTTTCTCGTAGATTTTCAACCCCCAAGATGAGCCTATGCTTGATCTACCATCTCCTATAAATAGAGGAAGTTTTGGAGCAACTACATAACAATTGAGATACAATACAACAAGATACACTTCAAGCAAATATTTGTTCTTCATAGTTATTATTCTTGTTGTAATTTTGCCTAGCTTATCACTTTCACATCCTTGAGGTCTAGGCTATTCTTGATTACACTTTGCACTCATATTGTAATATTCATTATTGAGTTGTAATCTTGATTTTTGGTCATCATTCAACACAAGACATCCTTGTGAGTATTCTTGTGGTAAGAATACACTTGGGTGATCTAGGTGATAGGTGTTTCAAGAGTGTGGTGCTCTTGAGGTGTTGAAGAATTTTGTATTCTTCAAAATTGAAGATTGTGGTGATCTTCAAAGGTGCCGTTGAAGGAAGATTGTGGTAATCGTCAAAGGGAGATTGTGGTAATCTCCAAAGGTGGTGTTGAAGAAGAGTGTGGTGCTCTTGAAGGTGTTGTAAGTTGAGTTTGTATTAATTTTGGTAATTAATAAAATTCTTTTTCTTTTTGAAATCCATCCCGGATATATTGGGGTGGTAGAGGATTAGGCCCTAGGTGGGTTGAACCTCTATAAATCGACGTGTGTTGTTTACATTCCGCACCTTTATTATTGTCTTGGTTTGTTTTGTTCGAAAAAGGGGTAAAATCGAAAACATGGAGATAATCTATTCACCCCCTCTAGATTATCGTAGCCGCTTGGACTTACAAGAATTTCTTATCTCATACCTATCTCAAATCAAAAATTAAGACTACCTATATCTATGTTATTAAGGTTTGGGTGGGTGGTTACCCGTGTCTACCGATCACGTTGCCATCCCTACACTCAATACCTTCATCACACATTCCTATGCATATCGTTCTTATTTTCTTTGGCTTCCTACTCTTGTATTTTGGTGATATATTCCGGACATTCTTGATTTGCGGACTTAAGGTAATCTGATTTTTCCTTCTTATCATGGGAAACAGGCGTCGAAATAAGGACGAATCGTTTTAAGGACATCATGTTGAACACACGATTCATGCCAATTTTATATTGCTATTGTTGTGTTATTAAATCCATTATGTATTTTCTGTTTATAAAGATTGTATATGTTGATACCCTACTAATTTTTCTACAAGGCTCCCTTGTCAATCTAATTTTTCTTCTAATTAGGTCTCGCTTTAACCCCACTCGAGATAGGGATGGCAATGTTGGCGGGTCTAAGGCAGGTTTAGCTAAACCTGGGACTTGACCCGCTAAGGAAAACCAAACCAGTGATCCACCCAGTCCCGCCTCAAAACCAACCCCTGTCAAAACCCGTAACCGGACATGTCCAACCCCACAGACCTGCCAAACCATAATTTTCAACTTGTAAAATTTTCATTTCTTTTTTTTTTTTTTTCCCCATTCTCAATACCTAATGGTATGTTACATTAAGTGATTGAGGGTGATTGGAGGAAGTTTCTGGGAAAGTAAGGTTTTGATGTGATGTATTGAGAAATATGTGTATTAGTATAGAAATGCATTGAGAAATATAATGTATGTTTGGTTGGTGTGATGTAAGAAAATAGGGCAAAAAATACTTTTGGGGAAGCTAAACAAATATTCCCTAAGGAAAATTAAAAAATTCAAATGAGTAAACTGAAAATGAAGTTACAAAAGAAGTTGAAACCTAAATGTGAGAAGAAATTTTTGATTTCTTACCCAGATAAAAACTATAGAATTAGTTGATGATAAAAAACCTAGAGTAGCTGAAAAAGTTAAAAAATACAAGTCCCTTCCATTAGTATTGTTGATACAACTCTAGCCTCATTTTCTCTCAAATTCACTTTTTTTTTGTTTTTCTTTCTTGTTATTCATCGTGAAAAGACTATTTCTGGTCTCAAATCAACCCATCTACAACTTTGTTATTAATTTATTTTATAAATAAGTGGTTTTTCCACATGGATATGAGTTATTTGTTTGTTTTCTTATTTGTGATTTTACCGTCTATTGCGATGTTTGGTTTGTCATCGTCTTGTTGCAGTATTTTTTCTTTTTCGAACGATTCGAAAAACAAGTTTTTGGTCCCACGAGAGATAATAAATCGATTATATTCTTCAATATTTGCAAATATAGAATCATGAGTATTCTATACATTACAGGTTTTTGTAGGTCCCAATGAGTGATAGTGTAAAGTCTAGAAGGGAGGGGGGGTTGAATAGACTTTACCAAATTTTTAATTTTAGTCCTTTTAAATCATAGTTAAGTCACAAGTCAGTTGGGTCCTTGATGGACAACTTAGTTTACCTTCATAGTAGAGTTAGCCACTCAACGACTTCACTAAGTTTGTTGATAAGATAACTCAATTGATTGATTAACTCTTTTAAAAATTCATGAGACTTGGTTTTACAAAGTGGAAGACTTTCACCCTTTGATTAAAATATATTTTCAACACTTGTTTTTATTATCGATTGACTTAGCAAATATAACAAATAGCAATAAAGATATGCAAGAAATAAAGTGATGAATGTAAAAGCACGAGAAAATTTTTATAGTGGTTTGAGGATGGGGTAATTTCTGTAATCCACTCTTCTCCAACCCCTGGAGGTAATCCACTAAATAACGTTGACTTTGTTACAAAAGGATGGCAGTCCGAGACAACCTTGATCACACTGTTGGCTTCTCCTGGGACTCAGTTTCTTCACAAGACGATTGTCCTGCTACTTGAGACTCTTGGATTTGTTCACACAGCCCTCCAACAAGTCCAAAGCTTCTTGTTCGAACTGGAACCTTACTACACTTCCTTCAACATTGGATGTATGGACCCCTTGTCTTTAACAAGATTTTCTCTTCAACAGTTTGAAGTTGTGTTTCCTTCACTGAGTGTGTTGGATCGATTTTCTTCGAGTTTTAGGCTTGAGGATAGTATTGAATGCATTAGAGTATTTTTTTCTCTTGATTGCAGGTTAGTGTCAATTGATTTGCTTGCATTCGTAACCAATGGATTCTCAACCTTTTATAGTGCTTGTTTGAAAAATATATTCGTTGAAGAGATAAATGTATTTTTCAAACTACACTTTGAGGTCGTTGGCTTGTCTTGTCTTGCAAAGATTTGATGTAGACTCGATCCTGGTATTAATGCTCTGCGGCCTTGCAAATCTATGCGGTTTGTGAAAACATCCCATTGGTTCATAGCTTTTTGCACTCTTTCAGCAAAACGACTTTATTGTCTGCAGTCTGTCAATTTCCTCTTTCAACAAACATTTGACTTTGCTTGACAACGGATCTCTTTAGCTTTCTTGAGTCCTTTTTGATGCATAACCCTTGAGGCAGTCAACTCTACTTATCCGGGAGTAACTCAACTTTGTTAGTCTGTTGACCGAGACAACTTTTCTCGAACTTGGCCGAGACTTGACTTTACTTTACTCACCACACAACCGATTCTTCATCTTGGTCTCCGGTCGACTTTTGCAATCTTCAACTTGGTCTTCCACTCAACTACTAGAACCCTATCTATTACAAGTTGATTTACTGAGAGAATTGAGGTGGCAACTTCCTAACTGAGTTTTACATGGTATCATTAAAATCTATTACATAAATTTCCTAACAATGTACCTTTTTTTATGATGCCAACGCTTAAATAAAACAATAAAGTAAATAGTGCATAAAGAAGAATGATTTGTATGAATATGTCATTTTAGTGAACATATCATTCTTGCACTTTACAATGTATTACATCGTACAAAAATTACATGCAACTCCAATTATGCTAAGGGCGATTACGATCCGATCATTCCCGTTTCTTGCCGGTTAAATCGTCGATTTCTTCTCGATTCAACTCCAAATGTCATAAATTCGCCGATTCTTGGCGTCCTTACCACAATGATCCGATTTGTCACCGAAATGCTACAAATATCGTTTAATTCCTACAAAACGAGCAAAGTGTAATACCTTTTCCACTTTATAAGAATATGACCCATTTTACCCGCTTAACGCATGCATATCAACTTATTCTAACCACAATTAAGCCCAAATTACATGCAAAGCTCATACCAATCACACCTATATAAAGGGGATCAATGCCTGAACGAATTTTGATCATCATACATCATTCAATACAAGTTCATACAGAGAAAACACATCAAATAACACATGAACGAAGGAATTGAAGAGCTTCCACGAGAGCAAAAGGCTATGTCGCGAAGAACACCACAAGACTTTCGCATCTAGGGAGCACAAGAGCTTTTCGAGGGCTTGGAAGGAGAATCCATCCTAACAAGAAGGGGTTTTCTTTTATGTCTAAGAACTCTTGTCTGCGGCTAAACGATGTCATAATATTGATTCGAATTTGTCCGCACACACCGTACGGCCAGCCGTGTGGGCTCACATGGCCATGCGACCAAGGGCGAAGACTACACCACACGGCCAGGCGATGTGGGACTCTGTTTCGATCGTTTTTGAGTTTGCTTCCTGTTCCAACTCTACAAGTGATCTCTCCAAGCATCTATAAAAGGGATCCAAGGCCCGCACAAAAAAATACAAGTTCATACAGAGAAAATACATCAAATAACACAGAACGAAGGAATCAAAGAGCTTTCAAAAGGCTAGGTTGCGAAGAACACCACAAGGCTTTCGCATCTACGGGAGCACAAGAGCTTCGGAGGCTTAGGGGGAATCCATCCCGACAAGAATGGGTTTTCTTTTATGTCTAAGAACTCTTGTTTGTGCTTAAACGATGTCTTAATGTTGATTCGAATTTGTCTACGAGTTTGTAATCAATGTTTGGCATATCTTTCGGATCTTAGGAAATAATCGAAACCTGTGGATTCATGTTAAATATGATTATTTTGTTTTCTTAATTCATTCATGCTTTCTATTTTATGAATTCAAGTGCTTATTCTTAATTGCTTTTTATCGATCAATAATTTGCATGTCATATTTGTTAGTGCGAAATTCGGAGATGAGTTCTAACAAAGACGAAAATCAAATTCGGACATAAATAGATGTAACGAGTCGGAGACCTACAAATCGCTTATGGGGAGACATTCAATTCATAAATCTTTAGGGAGTTAGTAATAATTTTAACGAGTCGGAGACCTACAATTGTTATTAATCAACTGTTTATTTATCGCCTAGGGAGGGGGAATAGACTAACTTAGGAATTGAACCCATATAATTGCATGAATTTGTTTTTAAAACTTTATTTGCATTTAATATTGAAGAATCATGTTGAGATTATGTGCCTAAGGTTGCTCCTTCCTATAGATGGTAAAAATACTTGTGGGGTTCAAAATTTATTTTTATTTCTTTTTCTTTATTTTCGATTTTAGTTAGTTAAAATACTCAATATTCGGTTGCTTCAATAAAATTGGAATACGATGTTATTATAGCCTAAGTGTTTGAATATCAATCCTTGAGGAATACGATCTTGCTTGCCATTATTCTATAAACTACACTGTGTACACTTGTAGTTGTATGAACCAAAATATTTTTGGCGAACAAGGCGCCACCGGAATAGTGTAGGTTTTTTTTTTTTTTTTTTTTTTTTTTTTTTTTCACCGGAATAGTGTAGGTTTTATTCCCTCAAGTCCTAATAGCCTTCTTTGGGTATTGTTGATGGTCTTGGTGTGCTAACAGGTGTTGTTGTCGGCTCTGTGTGGGGTATTACTAGTGATAATTGGTAAGAGTCATTTAATGCATGTGTAACGATCCAAGCATTTGTAGCTGAATGTATCACACTCGAGTTTAACTGGCAATAACCAAATTAATTGGTAGGAGTCATTAAATACATATGTCCGATCCAAGTGTGTGTAGCTGTAAGTATTACATTCTGGTTACTATGGGAATTGGTAGTGAGTCACATGTGTCCGATCCAAGCGTGTGTAGCTGTAAGTATTATACTGTAGTTTAATTTGCAACAACTAAAGGAATTGGTAGGAGTCATTAAAAGCATGTGTCGGATCCAAGTGTGTGTATCTGTAAGTATTGCATTATGGTTTAACTGGTATGTAAGAGCGAAGGGAATTGGTAGGAGTCATTAAACACATGTGTCCGATCCAAGCTTGTGTAGCTGTAAGTATTACAATTTGGTTTAACTGGCAACAACTAAGGGAATCGGTAGGAGTCATTAAACGCATGTGTGCGATCCAAGCGTGTAGTCTGTAAATTTTACACTCTGGTTTAACTGGCAACACCTAAGGAAATTGGTATGACTCATTAAATGCATGTGACCGATCCAATCGTGTATAACTGTAAGTATCACACTCGGTTTTAACTGGCAACAACTAGGGGGGAACGCATTCTTCTATAAAATCATCCGGGCACAAGCTTGGAACTTATGTTAAAAGAAAAAACGAAAAAAAAAACAATAAATTTGTATTCTCACAACTCATTTGACGAGTCCACACTGTCCAAACCAAGACAAAACTGGTCAATCTGTCCTCCTCTCCTTCCTCAAAATCTCCGACTACAGCAACACCCACCTTTATTCCCATGGAATCCTCCCCTCTCAACCGTCTACCTCAAGACACACTCCACCAGATCTTCTGCCACCTCCCCCTCCGTCAAATTGCCGTCTCCAAGTGCGTCTGCAAAGCCCTCTACTCCGCCCTCTCCTCGCCGTCCTTCCTCCATCTCCTCCGCGCCCAATCCAACCCCCTCCCCCTTCTAGCTCTCAAACCCTCCCACCGCCACGTGTGCCCCCATCCCACCCTCCACGCCTTTGATCCCACCTCAAATCAATGGCTCAGATTCTCCCTCTCCTTCCTTCCCTTCTCCGCCCTCCACCCAATCACTTCCTCCCATGGCCTCCTCTACCTCTGGGCATCTTCCACCCAAAATCCCCAAACCACCCCCGCACAAAATTCCCAAAAAGCCCTCGTCGTTTGTAACCCTTTGACCGGTCAGTTCAAGACCCTCCCTCAGCTCGGCTCGGCTTGGTCACGCCACGGCTCCGTCTTAGCCGGCTCAAATCGCGTCGTCCTCGTCCTGACGGAGCTCGCTATTCTGTACTACTCCGAAAACAGCAATATGCAGAATAATTGGCTCAAGTTTTCATCAAATCTACCGTGTAAACCCCGAAGCCCTGTTTTAATTTCCGATTTTATCCTCGCGCTGTGCGATATAGGGCGCCATGGCGGCAACACTGGACAATGTTTAAAACCAAAATAACGAACACGGAGAAAACGATGAAGTGGGTCCGGATAGAGAAGCTCGAGGAGGGGGACATTTTCGACATTATGAAACGGCCGAGGCTTGTGAAGGCCGGAAATGATAAGAGCGTGTACGTAGTTGGTGGGTTGAAAAGCACGTACACGCTGCCGAGCGCGTGTGCAACAATCTTGATATTGCGATTGGATTTGGAGAGCTTGGAGTGGGAGGAGGCGGGGCGAATGCCGTTGGATATGTATAAGTTTTCATGGATTGTAGTAAGTTTAAGGTGTTTGGTGAGGGGAATAGGGTTTGTTTTTCGGTGAAAAGGCTCGGGAGGTTGGCTATGTGGGAAGGGAATGGGGAGGGAAACGCGGAGTGGAGATGGGTGGAAGGCGGACCGGGGAATGGCGATGGACTGTGCCGTGGATTTGCGTTCGATGCCAGCCTTGTTGAGGTGGTGTAGGTGATCACCAAGAATTGTGAGCTGTTGTTGATTAATGTTATGCTTTTTTTTTTATGGAAATTTGATGGGATATATTTGAATTTGAATGTCGAATGGCATTAGTTTGCTGAAGTTTGGAATTGTTCTGTGTTATTTTATTTTCTGATGAGACTAAATTTTATGCTGTGTTTTTTCGTATGCTGCTGTAAAATGTTGCAAGTGTGGTGATTATTATGATTCGGTGGTATGTTAGGATGTCTTTGTGATGTGAAGTGTAAATGTTTCCTTCTAATGTATGGTTTTGCGTAGATAGATATGGATATAACTTCTAACAGGGCATTTGGTAGCTTAATTTTCTGGATAATAGAAACAAGGGTTAATTACAAAAACTACCCTGAGGTTTCGTCTAATTACAAAAAACTTCAATTATCTTTCAAAATTTCAAATATCCCCTTGAGGTTTGTATTTACCTAACAAGTTCCCCCCTCATGAGGATGAGGGGCCTCTTGAAGGTGCAATTTTGTAAGCTAAAAACAAAGATCTGGTGGGTATTTGTAATTTTGAAAGATAATTGGGATTTTTCGTAATTAGACTAAACGTCAGGGGTAAATTTGTAAATTAACCCTAGAAACAAACATGTGGCTTAAATTTCCTATTATAATCTTGCTAATTCAACTCGTAGGCATTTTTTGGCCCCCAGTATGCTTAGATGTTCTTGGAGTCTTCTTTTATATACTTTACAACTGATCTAAGGACTTTCAGGGGAGATAGTTAGCATGAAAATAAAAATTATCCCGTGTATTTAGACAGACCTGAATCACCTGGTATTGTAAACGATGCATATATCGGTTACTAGAGTTCCTTGGTATCTGTACAGTTTCATCTTTGTGGAGTTGAACTTCCTCTTTCTAAGTTAATTGGGTGGCTCGTGGCATGTTAATGATGATTATGATATTCATCTCCATGAAATAGCTAGTAATAGGCTAATAGCTAGTAATTAGCTAATAGCTATTGTTTCTCTTACCCTTGATCATAGATTAGTGTGGTTTTAGTATCAAGACAACTAAGTATTAACCTGATTGATCAAATTGTTAAATCAAACCAAATCCTTTTTTTAATCATAAAAGAGTTATGAGCAAACACCATAAATTGGATTTTAAATATGTATGTGAAGGTTTTGTGACATTTTGGTTGAAAATTAGCTCATATTAAGTAAAATAAATTAATAAACACAAAAAAATAAGAATTCATATATGTTTGATTTTTGTTTGGGGGGTTATTTCTTTTCTTGGGCTGCAATTGGACATGATAACTTTTTAGGGCTGTTTCTTTAGAAGTATATTTGTCTAGTTTGGTGAAATGAGGAAAACTTATATTGGCTCATGTAGCATCAGTGACATCACATTAATGCCCATAATGCTTTTGATTTTTCAGTCCTTTAACACTTAAGTAGGTAAAAACTTGGATCTTTATTTTGCTAGTTCCCTTATCAGGATTCAGGAGTTGCCTGAATATCAAGTTTTAGGTATGCATAATTATGGAATATGAATTAAGTTTATCAAGTTGCTTGCTTCTATTCGAGCTCTTGATACCTGTTTTTGTTGGGTTTACAGGAATGGCAAATATTAGTTAGGGGATTCCTTTGGAACTAGTTTGAATCCCCATCCATGCACCATTTGGTCGATTCATTGAATAGGCTTGCGATGTAGTGCAACGATTTATCCGGCTAATGTGATTCTTGTTGTTTGTGGTGTTTGGTTTTCCGGAAAAATAGACAAAATATTTAAGTCAAGGTGAGAATTGGATTCTCTATCCGCAAAACGAAATTGCCCCGTCATGTATGAAGTGCTAACGGTTCTAGGCAATCGTCTCTAAGATACAACGGCTTTCGAGGTTTGGTTTAGCAAAGACTTGCAAAACCCTAACTTACAAATAACAAAAACGTATCTTAACTTTCGAATATATAGAATGGAAAGACAAAAACAATATGTTGAAATGCTATGAATTCGATGAATTTTTCGGATGTCAAATGATCTTCCAGGGTTGTTGATATAGAGATTCGATGCCCTTCGAACAATGTGCATCCTTGTGCGGATCGATCGGGACTTGTTGGATCGTGCCTTTTGATGAGCGCACACAATCGATGGTCCGGATCGCATATCTTCCGAAGGTACACAAGCTTCTCGCGACGCACTCGCACACCAGCGTCCGGTCGGCCCAGCAGTAGTGTCCAAATCGGCGCCCCCTCCTCGCGAGGATGCGTGCGTGCGGAAGCTGCAAAGTGCGCCTCTAAACCACCCAATGCGACTATGTATGACGTGCGCAGCCTGGACCCGACTTTAGCTCTGGTTTGACAAAGGTTCTCGCATCGCCCTTGGTGCTATTTGTGCTTGCCAAAAGCTAGTCAAAATTGACTTGGTCCACTAGGGTATACCCTAAGGAGCTCAACTTGATTATTCCTTATTAGTGGTGAAGCTCTATATAAACTAGTCAAACATTTTATATGTTTCCTATGTGGGATATGACTTTCCATATTCTCACCCTTTTATATTCCTTATATAAAAGGCTTTTTTTTTTTTTTTTTTTTTTTTTTTTTTGAGAAACTTATATAAAAGGCTTTTAAGTGGCTAACTTTATGCATTAATTTCTCGATTCACCCAAAATTGGTTTTGAGAAATTCAAAATGTTAATTTTATCTACCCGCGGTGTAGATTACGATTACATTATTTATTTTCCGAAACTAATAAACGATCCCACTTAAATAATTGGTCAAAATCGGTCAAAACCCATTTTATAAAAGTTAATTTCCAACAATCCCCACATGAATGAACATTAATGCATGCATGTATGCAAACTCATTCGAAAGTTCTAACGAACCATTATTGCGTCGGGGATAGGTCGCTTGTGGTTTTGAACCTTCCTTACTAAAGTACTAGTGGATTTACTAGTTGCTTAGTAACACGATGTCTTGAACTATTTAGTTTGTGTAAACTAAGACAACAATACTAACACAATAACAGTTCTAACACGTGTCTATTTCGCCCGGATCATATCTTAGATTCATAAGTGTTACAAGTAGAATCGCCATTACATCTCACTTACATAAGTGATCTCCTATAAAGAGTATCATGTCATACTCCACCTTTTTGGTATAGGAATCATTAAAAGATAAACTTAACTCACCACATTCTACGGGGTTTTTCACTTGGACGTTCTAGATTGAGTGACACAATTTCCAAGTGTTCAAATTTGATATTCATAACTTAGTTGTCCCATTGAACCAAGGTCTTGGGATCTCCAATTCACAAGGTTGGGTTACCGCTATGAACATTCTTATTTTGTGGATTTTAAACTCATTCCCCTAACAACTTGTACATTTGATCTCGATTTATATCTTTAGTAAAGCGGATCCGCTAGGTTTTCTTTTTACTTCACATAGTTAACCGAAATAACCCCAATCGAGATCAATTGTCTAATGGTATTATGTCGTCGGCGAATATGTCTAAACATCATTATACATACTACTTTGTGCCATTCCGATTCTTTGATTGACTATCACAATGTATCAATACAACATAATCGGTTTATTCCAACAAGGAATATCTTCTAAGAAATTTCTAAGCCATTCAAACCTTCTTCTCCACTTTATCTCTGAAGAATAAACTCGGATTCCATAGTGGATCGAGTTATACATGTTTGCTTAGAAGATTTTTATGACACCGCTCCTCCACCTATCAGTGAATACGTAACCACTTGTGGACTTGGAGTCTTTTGTCTGCGATATCCAATTGGCATCACAATATCCTTCTAATACTTTCTTGGATATCTAGTATAAAGTATTTCATAGTTCATAGTATCTTTGTAGTATCTAAGTACCCTTGTCAAGCTTTCCAGTGATCCTTACTCGGGTTACTTGTGAACCTACCTAGCTTACTCACCTTTGAATATGCAATGTTTGGACGTGTACAATTCGTTAAGTACATCGATCGCCAATTATCCTTGCATATTCTAGCCGAAAATTGGTTCTCCTCTATTCTTGGCTAAGTGTAGACTCACATCTGCGATTTGCTTTAGTGGGGACTATCAAAAGCATTAAACTTTCTAAGTATGCTTTCGACATAATGGGATTGTGACAAGACAATTCCGTCAAGTTCTAGAGATTTTAATCCCTAATGTAACATCGAAAATCTCATATCTTTCATGTCAAAGTTCTTCTTTAACATGTTCTTAGTATCCATGATTAAATCATTACTACTACTCATGATCAACATATCATCTACATAAAGACAGATAAATGACATAAGCATCGCTTATACTTTTAATGTAGACACATTTGTCACATTCGTTGATTTTGAAACCATTTGACAAATGCAGAATTATGTCAAACTTTTCGTGCCATTGCTTAGGTGCTTGTTTTAGTCTATAAAGTGACTTAACAAGTTTACACACCTTTCTCTCTTGTCCGGTGCAACGAACCCTTCGGGTTGTTCCATATACATCTCCTCTTCAAGCTCACCACTCAAGAAGACAATCTTCACATCCATTTGATCCATTTGATGTATTTCAAGGTTATGCAAAACTACAATAACAATGACAACACGAATGGATATGATCCTCGTAACATGAGAATATGTATTGAAAAAGTCATATCCTTTCTTTTGTTTAAATCCTTTGGCTACCAACCGGACTTTGTACTTATCTATAGATCCATCCTGTTTTGTACTTCCTTTTAAGGAATCCACTTACATCCTAAATGTTTGCATCCCTGGAGAGATCAACAAACTCCCAAGTATTATTGTGCAAGATGAAATCTATTTCATTGTTGATAGCTTCTTTCTAGAGAGGAACTTTTGGACTAGACGAAGCTTCTTGAGTAGTTCTAGGTTCGTTTTCTATCATATAAGTTAGAAAATCGGACGAAAACACTTAGCTACTTTTGTCCTTTTATCGCATCTTGGTTCCTCTTCATCACTTTGAGGTAAACCTGCAGTTTCATATGTTCTTTTGTTAGAACTTTCTTCTTTCCTTTCTTTGTTAGGAAAGATATTCTCGAAAAACACAACATTTCTTGATTCTATGATCATCCCTTCATTTATATCAGAATTTTGAATTGTGCACTAAAAATCGATATGAACTACTGTTGTTTACATATCCAATGAAAATGCAATCAATCATTTTAGAACCGATTCTAACTTTTTTTGACTTAGATATTTCAACTTTAGCCAAACACCCCTACACTTTAAGGTACTAGTGAACGTGCGTTGCATGTGATCCAAATAATTTTAATAATTCAATTAAAAATATATACTTAATTAGTTGCAATTATTATTGAATAAATTATTTTGAATTTTTTGTGAATGTTGTTCATCTATTTTTGATCTTAGCATCAAGCCTACAAGATTAAAATTAAACTTATATATTGCATGAATTATATCTTAAAAGATATTATAATGTAATATATATAGTAAAAAACTTAAAAGAAATATAACTAAAAAGGTTATTCTATGAAATCAATTTGTATCAATTATGATTTTAGTAAAACACAATATAACTAAATAATTTTACTTGAAATAATAAATGGTCTTGTAAATAAATAGATGTGGTGAAAACTTAAACTAATATGAATTAAAATATGTTGAAAAGTATTGATATTTGGAAATATTTTATTTTAGTTATATATATATATATATATATGGATATGAATAAATAAGTTCAAAAGAATCGGATCCAATAAAAATTAAATTTTTTTTGGAGACAAAATAAAAATTTAAAACTTTAGGATGAAATAATTAAAATGTTCTAATATGAATTTATAATTTCACTAATCATTTGCTTCTTTAATTTTGATGGATTGAAAATTCTTTTGTGTTGATTTAAGAGATTTGTTTTGCATTAGATGCATTTTAAAAATAATTACACACTTATAAATTTATTAACTATGTAGAATTGTAAAATTAGAATTCCTTACATATAAAAATTTATTTATAGCTCTTATATTGTTTAAATTTGAAAGTTGATTTATTCATAAAATTATATTACGAAATAAAAATCAAAATTTATATAGTACTTTGATCTTTAAATGAGTTTACGGTGAAATAACAAAATCAAATAAGACGACATAGTCAACAAATATTCGAATTATTGGTTTTATTTTATCAAAATTGTATAATTTTGATTACTATTGCTAACTTTATATTATTGTAGTTATTGCCTTTATTTAATCGAAAGAGTATAATATGAAAAATTAAAAAAATTGTCACTTGAATGTAAGTTTAGAAGTGAAGGTTATAGACATATCTATCTCCTAAATTTATTTATTAATATTGATGACCAATACTCACGGTTATTATACTATATTATTATCAAAACTAATCATTTTGGAGTTAGCATAAGAGTACTTAAAATTAACTATTTTACTTGTATTTATTTATTTCTCGTTTTAAATCATATTGTTTCTTCTCTCGATTTCTTTCAGATTTATATCAATGATGAAAATAAATATGAAAAATTAAACTATAGGTTCACAATGCACATAATACTTACTTTTAAACGACTAAATTTATCAACGCAGAGTCCTCTATATGTATTGATAACATATAATTAGACTGCTTATCTCCAAATCTTATTTTTAGTTTAGAATCAAAGCTTTTGTAATTATATTTGTAGTACCGCCTCTTTTTCTGTAAATTCACTCATTTCTTTTCCTGTGAAGTCTAATAATAATATTATGTATTACTCAGAAAATATGTTACATTAATACGGTTATACATGTTGCTTAATTTTTTAAAGATCATAATATTATGAATTCCTTATATAATTTTTTGAGATATATATGTTTGGAAGGGACTTGATGTCTAACTTAATATAAAATCGATCGATCTTGTTTGAAATTTCAAAGTATTTAAATAGTTATGGTAGTAAAAATATAGACTACTAATTCTTCAAAAGAATTTGGGATATAAAAAGTCACTCGAATTTATATTCAAGTGATATACATTTCCTTTTTAACTTTTTAGCACTTAAGTGGAAAAACAAAATAAATTCAAGTATATAAGGAAAAAAATTAATCAACTTTTATATGTTTGAAATATATAACTTTTTTTTATCAAAAAAAAAAAAGAAATATACATAACTTTAAAAGCACTTAGAGTAATCATCTTTAAAATAAATTATAACTATGAAGAGAAGAAATATTAGACCAAGTTCAAAATAATTTGGTTTAATACTATATAGAATATAAATTATTATTTATTTTTTAAAAATACGTATGAATTTAAAAAATTTTACAATTATAAGTTTATGAACCATGTATGAATTAAAATCCAAATTTTCTAAATTATAAAATTAACTCTATATCTTGTTTAAAAGTGAGATTTTTTTCTAGTTAATACAAATATATCAAGAAAATACTCTAACAAATAAATTAATCATCTCTCGGTCTTTTCTTGAACTCACATTAAAAATAATTTCTTTATTCTAATTTCATTAAGTAAAAAATATAGCTTTCATATATTTTATTTTAAATTTTAAATTTTTATATGATATAAACATATATAAGTTTTTAATTTTTTTATTAATAAAAAATTATATTATCATATTTATTTTTCATTTGATTAACACAAGATATTAGAAAAATAATAAAACCGATTTCTTGGATCTTATTTAGGATGTAAAAAGTCAAATGATTACTGCGAATTTTAGATACTAAAATGTCTTCTCATTATGATTTTTAGTTCGTTTGTCTTAAAATAAATTACTATTTACTTACGATAAAAAGCACTTGGAGTTAACTTGTTTTTGTTTTTATGTTTTGTTTCTAATGTAAATTCATCTTTTTTTTCCTCTCAAAATACAATGGAGGTACATCATTTGTTCAAGAAGTATTATAAATTTAATATATAATTGTGTATTTTATTCATCTTTGAATGGTTATAATTTTATCATAAAAAAATCATATATGTGCTTTATAAATTTAATATACAATCGTGTATTTTATTCATCTTTGAATGGTTATAATTTTATCATAAAAATCCGTATATATGTTTATGAGGTATGTTTTAAAAGCTATTGAAACATATTTTAATATGAATTTAATTTTATTTAAATATTCTTATTACTCAAAGAGTTATGAAAGAAAAAATAGACTTCTAGTATTGGAAAAAGAATTTGGTATATGAATGGACACTTAAAATTATATTTAATTTTATTATAAAAGACAAGTTCAATTATATTCTCTTCTCACACTATTTAATACATACTCATTAGGGTTATAATAGGTACATTAAAAGTTTCAAGAAATTTTTTAAGTGATTCACACTTTTATAAGTAGTATAATAATTTATATGATGGTTTCTATCCTTTCCATAACTCATATGGAGTTTCATCTTTACCTTTGTGTGGGATCTTATTAAGAATGTAGTTTGCGAAAGAGTGGCTTCCTTCCACAAGTTTTGGGGTAAACCGAACTTATCAATATCGCATTCATCATTTCCTTATGAGTACAATTTTTGCGTTCGCAACTACATTTGATTAAGGTGAGTAGGGTACTGTTGTTTGATGAATTATACCCGCTTCCGAGCAAAATTCTTCAAACGAGGCAACATACTCTCCGCCTCTATCATTTCGAATTATCTTAATTTTCAAATTAAGTTGATTTTCAACTTCATTCTTATAAGTTTTGAAAGCTACTAAAGTTTCATCGTTGCTTTTCAAAAGATAGACATAACAATATCTTATGCAATCGTCAATAAACGTTATGAAACACTTTTTGCCACCTCGAATTTGCACAAGTTTTAAATCACACATATCTATGTGAATTAACTCAAGAGGTTTGGTACTTCTCAACCGAATGAAATAGTGTTTTAGCCATTTTGCTTCAACACAAACTTCGCATTTGTTTTGTGAATCGAGTTTTAAATGTTGATATTAATTCCGATTCACTAAATTTTTAATTGTGTTGAAGTTTACGTGTCCTAATATATCTTGCCATAAATTAGAACAATCCAACAAGTAAACAAAGTAATATTCTTATTCTTCGCCTCTTGGCGAAAAATATTCATTACATACATTTTGAAGGGCCCTTTATCATGGTACCCTTTACAAAGAAACTCGACCATTAATGGTAATTACAAACTTGTCGACTCAAACACTAGTCTAAAATCGGCCTTGCTTAACAGGGGACCGGAAACTAAATTCTTGTGGATATCCCAGGACATGCAAAGACATCCACAAGCGTCGACTTTTTTTTGAAGTCATCTTCACCACAACCTTTCTAAGCCCCACGATGTTGGAAGTCGAAGAGTTCCCCAGAATAGTTTTCTTCCATTTATCGAAGTGTAGGAGAAAACCTCTCCTTATCGGCACATATGTGACGAGTAGCCGCCATGATATCTATCCACCACTCCTCGGGTTATCCATCATATTGGCTTCAAACACAACGATGGTGAGATCGAACTCCAACATGTCTATCGAACGGACTTGTCCTCGGTCATATCGGCTTGTTGTTGATTGCCATTTTGATTGCCCTTTTTCTTTGGGTGTTGGCGGTCCTTGGCCATATGATTCGGCTTAACACAGTTGTAACAACTACCTTTGAACTTTTTGGCCTTCCCTTTAGCATTTCCGGATTGCTTCCGTTTCTTGCTAGTGCTTGATTATGCAAGATTGGCCTTGGCCTCCATTCCAGTTTTGTTGGACTTTACTTCGGACTTTCGATTGTCTTCCTCAATCTGAAGTCGAACTATCAAATCCTCAAGCCCCATTTCCTTGCGCTTGTGCGTGAGGTAGTTCTTAAAGTCTTTCCACAATGGCGGCAATTTTTCGATAATTGCAGCCACTTGAATGACTCATTTAATCATCCCTTCAGATACTAAGTCATGAAGTATGATCTGAATTTCCTGAACTTGGCTGATCACCGTATTGGTGTCAACCATCTTGATATCCAAATATTTGCCGACAACAAATTTCTTTGTGCCAACATCTTCTGTCTTGTACTTCTTTTCCAAAGAGTCCCACTCTTTGGACATTTTGATCAAGTTGTAGACATTATAGAGGGTGTCTTCCAACCCATTCAAAACATAGTTGCGACACAGAAAATTGTTGTTGTGCCATGCATCCACAAAGAATCCACCTTTGATTGTTTGTTTCTTCCTCACCAACGGTCGGGGGTGTCCCCCTTTAGAAACCGGGATAGACCCAAGGTGGTCAAGTAGAACAACATCTTCTGTTCACAGCACTTGAAATCAACACCGGGAAATTTCGCCAGTTTTTCTCCATGAGCGGGAGCAGCAACCATCAGAGTGAAACTGATGTTAGCCATTTTTCACGAAAACAGAATTTTGTCTTGCGATTGTTGTTTGCGGTGTTTGGTTTTCCAGAAAAATGGACAAAATAACGGGACAAAATATTTAAGTCAAATTGGATTCTCTTTTCGTAAGACTAAATTGCCCCGCACAAATGTGCTAATGGTTCTAGGCAATCATCTCTAAGATATCAATGACTTTCGAGTTCGACTTAGCAACACTTGTAAAAAGCCGAACTTACAATGAACAAAAAAGTATTCAACTTTCAAAATATAGAAAAGAAAGACAAACAATATTCGAAATGCTATGTATTCTACGATGAATTTTTTTGGATGTCAAATGATCTTCCAGGAGCCGTTTATATAGAGATTCGGATGCCTGAAAACGGGTGCATCCCTTGGTCCGGATCGATATGGATTGTTGGATCGTGCGGCTTTTGATCAACATGTGCAATCTTGAAGGTCCGGATCGCATCTTCCGAAGGTACACAAGCTTGGACCGAACCCTGGTTCGATTTGTCAAAACTTTAAGGCTCCTCAAAGCTCCTCGCGACAATGCAAAGTGCAAAGTGTGCCTCTAAAGGCCCCAAAGCGACGTGCGTGGGATCGACTCGGGCTCGAATGGTGCAGAGTACCATCCGAGATGCTATTTGAGCTAGCCAAAGGCTAGTCAAAATTGACTTGGTCCACTAGGGTGTACCATAAGGAGTTTCACTTGATTACTCCTTATTAGTGGTGAAGCCTATATAAACTAGTCAAACATTTAATATGTTTCCTATGTGGGATATGACTTCCCATATTCCCTTAGTCAAGTGGCTATGAAAATCTAGAGGGGGTGAATAGATTTTTCTAATTTTTCGGTTTACGCCCACTTTTTCGAATGTGAAGATGATGAACAAAATAAAAGTGCGAAATATAAATAACAGACAATGATTTATAAAGCTTCAACCCACCTAAAGCCTAATGCTCTACCACTCGGTATGTCCAAATGATTTTCGAAAAGGAAAAAGCATATTAATTGATACCAAACTACTACAACCTTTACCTTGAAGAGTATCATACTCTTCTTACACCACCACCTATGAAGATTACCACAATCTTCTTACAACAATGAAGAGCATCACACTCTTCAACACCTAGAATCAACCAAGTATGTTCTTACCACAAGAACACTAACAAGGATGTCTTGTTTTGGATGATTTAAACCAATTCAAGATTACAACTCAAATGAAGAATACAACTTTGAAGTGCAAGTGTAATCAAGAATGAAGCCTAATACTCAAGATATGTAAGTGTAAGACTTATGCTAAATACAAATGTTGACAATGAAGAATAAAAGAATTTGTTTGGTCTTCTTGTTGCTTGCGGTAATTGTGTTGTGTATGGATCCTTCAAACCTTCAAATATTTATATGAGAACTCTTTGATTTGAATACCAGTATAGGCTCCTCCTTGGAGATTGCAATCTGTAAAAAATTGCAAATCAAATGGAGAAAATAGCTGTTAGAAATCAATCCCATAATTTCATGAAACGTTGTCCGAAACGGATAATTTCTCACGATAAAATCTTAGGTCGACCGGTTGTCGTCTTATACGAAAAAGATGTTTGAAATTTAAAAACACAGGTTGTATAGGGGTCGGACCGGTCCGGGAGGGGTTGGACCGACGACCAGGGGTCTGACCGGTCGCTCTCCCCTTGGACCAGCCACCCACTAGTTTTTCTGAGACAGAGAGAATTATAACAATTTGCAAAGACTTAGACACTGGTCGACCGATCGACCTCCACCAAAAATTCATTTGTTTCAAGTTTTGACTTCCGGAGGGCAAACCTTGGCCTCAAAATAGAAGTATTGTCCGATTTTTGTCAAAATTAAAGTTTAAGAAATACTCCAAAAAATTAATAAAAATCATTTAAATCGTTTTGAAGTATTTGGACAACATTTGGGGTAATTGTTTTGGTATAAAACTCAATTATATTAAATTATCAAAATTACGATAATAACATTTATCTAACAAACTCCCTTTTTTGATGATTAAAACCAAATAATTTTAGGAGATTAATTTTTAAAACGAAACACATTTTTCCTGTCATAATCAACTATCCATTTTTAGCGATATTTTCATGATTAAAATCATAAGGATAGGAGCAAAGACTTTTCAAAACATTTTATAAAAGCCCCCTATCAACATGCTAAACAAAAATAGGCATAGAAGAAATCAACTAAAAGCTAAAAGCTCAGCTTTTACAAATACAACTTAAAGTTCAAGAGCTTGAAAGCTCCCCCTGTCAAAAATAAGTCATTAGTCATAAATAAAAGTCCATTATGTATCCATTTGGACCAAAATTCATCCACATCTTATGGCTTTTTCATCCATAGCTTATAGCTTTTTTTTCACGAGCTTTTTCTAGCTCAATTGATCTAAACATAAGCTTATGAGCTTATTCCATTTTTCTCTCCATTTGGAATCATCAAAAAGACTATTAGCACGATAAAAAACATCATAAATATATATATCAAAGTACGAGTCGAATCAAATTATCATGCTTTTGAATAGAAAGCTTATAAATCCAAATTGTAAGGGAAATTTATAGGAGAAAGTTTATAGTAGTTCATTTGATGGATGAAACATGATATCCATAAAGATATAAGACAATTATAATCAAGGGATTCATGGAAAAAATGAAATCATCATAGAGATATTTTATCGAACACTTGACATGCATAGGAAAAATCGAAGTTGTATATAACATTTGTAAATGTAATCATGCCCAAAAAAATCAACAAGAATCCTTATTCTACAATCATAATCCATCAACATACATAATTCTCATCACAATCATACAAGAATTACAACAATTCATTAAGTATCAACAAGCTTCTCAAGGGTTCAACCCAATTGAGATTAAAGAGGGAATGGAATTTACCAATTGATCGGAGAAGCTGAATAATATATAAGATAGATAACATTATAGAAGCCCAAAATATTAGAAATTGCAAGAGAAAATCATTTTGAATGATTGGTGTGTGAAATGGGCGAAAAGGTGTTAGGTTTTGAAAATAAGACGAAGTTGAGGACAGAACCAATATAATTGATGCTAAGTGGCAGGTCGACTGATCCACCATAGGGGCGACCGGTCCCTCAAGAGTCGACCCCTTGGGTGACATATCCTTGTTCACTTTCGGTTTGCTATTCGGATTTTCAAGTAAAAAATGCGTCTTTTCACCCCTAAGTTTTAAAGACGCATAAAATGTAATCATAAAGCTTATTAGATATGCATTATGCCTAAACGAGCTCGAATTGAAGTAAAAGACTCGGCGGCCAAAGGTTTTGTGAAAATATCCGCTAGTTGATCTTGAGACGGAACAAAGCACATCTCAATTTTTCGTTTAGAAATGCAATCCCGTAGAAAATGGTGTCGAACCTCAATATGTTTTGTTCGGTTATGATGAACCGGATTTTGAGCAATGTTAATAGCAGGCGTTTTTGTCACAAAAAAGATATGAACATTTTCGAAAGAACATTTGTAATCCGCCAAGGTTTGTTTAATCCAAAGAAATTGAGTCCAACAAAAGACCGCGAAAATGTATTCGGCCTTGGCCGTAGACAAGGATACACAATTTTGCTTCTTTGAAACCAAAATACTAGACAATCGCCTAAAATTGACATGATCCTAAGTATTTTTGCGATTATCAATATTTCCCGCATAGTCCGAATCACTATATCCTTTTAGAGAAAACATTTCATTCTTTGGATAAATAAGCCATATGAAATAGTGCCTTTCAAATATCAAAAATTCTTTTAATGGTACTCATATGGGATTCCTTGGGATTACTTTGAAATCGGGCACATAGGCATACAACATGAAGAATATTGGGTCTACTTGCGGTTAAGTAAAGTAAACTACCAATCATACCTCGATATTTTGATTCATCAACCGTTTACCTTTTTCATCTTTGTCAAGCTTGATATTAGTTCCCATTGGAGTAGCAACGGTCATTCCTTTTTCAATTCGTTGGATTAAGATATATAAATGCTTTCTTGGTATTGTTTTATTTGAAGCCCAAAGAAGAAGTTGAGTTCTCCCATCATGCTCATCTCAAATTCACATTGCATGAGCTTAGAAAATTTCTTGCAAAGAGACTCATTAGTAGCACCAAAAATAATATCAACAACATAAATCACGTGCTAATAGCAATCTTGCCCTTTTTCAAAAACAAAGAGAGTAGTGTCAACTTTACCTCTTGAAAAACCATTTTGCAAAATAAAAGAGTTAAGTCTATTATACCAAGTTCGGGTGCTTATTTTACACCATGCAATGTCTTTTTAAGTTTATAAACATCATTGCCTCGAAAAATTTCCAAACCTCGGAGGTTGTTTTACATAGACTTCTTCTTGAATAAAACCATTTAAAAAGACGGACTTAACATCGATTTGGTAAAGTTTGAAGTTTTTAAAACAAGAATAGGCAAGTAAAATTCGAATTGCTTCTAAGCGTGCTACGGGTGCAAAAGTTTCATCATAGTCAATACCTTATTCTTGACAATACCTTTGAGCTACTAACCTTGCTTTGTTTTGAACGATGTTGCCTTGATCATCGAGTTTGTTTTGGAATACCTATTTTGTGCCGATAATCATTTGTGATGGTGGACAAGGTACCAATTTCCAAACATCATTCTTTTCAAAATGATTCAACTCTTCTTGTATTTCAAGAAACCAATCTTTATCTCGCAATGACTTTCTTTGCATTTTTAGGCTCTTTTTGGATATAAGAGCTTTCTTGGCAAATAACTTTCTTGTCATAAATTTGTCTAGAGGATCCCCAATTATAAGATCGTTTGGATGATCTCCTTTGAATGTTAATGCCACGGAAGATCATAGTTGTCACTTTTATCCTCTTGTGGAACCTTGGAAGTTGAAGGTTGATCATTTGATGTGGAAGGTTGATCACTTTGAACATCATTTGGAACAATTGGTCCAATTTCATCTTCTTCATCACTTTCATCATTGAGTATTCTTTCAACACCGAGGCTTTATTGAACTTGACGTGAATAGACTCCTCGACCACCATGCTCGTTTTGTTATAAACCCGATATGCCTTACTCTTAGTCGAAAATACCCCATAAAAATTCCTTCATCGACCTTAGGATCAAATTTGTCTAATTGATCCTTAGTATTCAAAATAAAACACTTGCAACCAAATATTTTGAAATAACTAATATTTGGAGTTCTTCCTTTCCAAAGCTCATACGATGTTTTATTCAATTTGGGATGAAGATATACCTGGTTTATGACATAATAAGCGGTGTTGATGGCTTCGCCCAAAAATATTTTGGAAGTGAAAATTTATGGAGCATGGACCGACACATTTCTTGAAGAGTTCGATTTTTCCTCTCGCAACACTATTTTATTGTGGAGTTCTTGGAGTCGGAAAAATTATGTGCATACCCCTTGGTTTAACATAATATTCTAAAATAACCATCAAATTCACCTCCTCGGTCACTCCTTATAGATTTAATCGTATCTTCTTTTTCATTCTCTATAAGTCTACACAACTTAGCAAACTCAATAGCGGCATCACTTTTATTTGCATGAAAAATAGCCCAATAAGTATATCTTGAGAAGTCATCAACGATAATAAGGGTATACTATTTTTCACTTAAACTTTCGGTACCAACTTGGTTGTGGATATTTTATTTTTGGGCTTAAAACTACTTTTTAACTAATTTGTTCTTTTGACAAATATCACATAAGCCAAGATTTTCAAAATTTAATTTGGGTAGTCCTTTGACATAATCTTGGTTTTTGTAAATCTTTTGAAAATTCTTGTATCCAACATGTGCAAGTCGCCTATGCCATAAACTTGTTAAATCATTATTGGCGACAAGACAAGAAACATTTTGACTAACCAAATGACTTGTGCAAAATTTATAAAGATTGCCTTTTCTACTAGCTTCCCAAATAATTTTATCATTTTTGAGAATAAGACATTTTTCTTTATTAAAAACAACATCATAATTAGAATCACAAAGTTATCTTACACTTATCAAATTGAACTTAAGCCCTTCTACTAATAAAACATTACTAAGAGAGAAAGAAGAGTTACCAATGTCTCCATTGCCAAGAATATTTCCTTTGCCATTCCCAAACATGACCATTCCTTCTTCTTGAGCTTGATGTTGGTAAAGAGTTCTCTCTTTCGGTCATATGGCGTGAACACCGATTGTCCACGAGCCATTTTGAATCTTCCAAAATTATTATTAACAAACTTGGCAAATTTCCGAACAAGGGCGGTCATTTCCTCATCATCCTCATCCTAGCATAATAGGAATTATTAGAAGTAAGACCTTTAGGAGTAGATTGCATACTCGATTGTGAGGTGAATGGTTTGAAGTTCTTTCTTTTCTTGAGACAGACTTCGTAGATGAGAAGATTTCCAATGAGTTCATCGAACTTGAGAGTCTCAAAGTTTTGTGCTTCCATTATAGCCGTCACCATTTCGGACCAAGAGCCAGGAAGATCATTTAAAACTTTGGTTACCTTATCTTTCTCCGAGAGAACCTTTTTAAGCGCCAATAGGGGATTGATTATATTGTCTAGCCTTTTCACCATTTTTTAAATACCTTCACCCTCAAGCATTATGAAGTTTTCAAAATATTTAACAAGCATTGTTTTTATAACTTGTTTTACTTTCTTTGTACCTTCATAAATAGTTTCCAATTTTTCTCAGACTTCATGTGGCGACCTTATTCCTCTAATACGATTGTACTCAGTGGCAGTGAGAAAACAATGCAAAATATTCAAAATCTTACCATTTAGAGAAAATGACTTCTTGCCGTTTTAAATCGAATTCTTTGTAATTTTTGAGGGTCGTATTTCCATCCTCCAACTTCTTTGTTGGTTGATGTTAGGAAATTTATTTGATAGATTTTGATGATACCATGTAAAACTCAAACTAGGAAGTTGGCACCCCATTTTCCTTGTATCTCAGTATTGTAATAGATAGATCAAAAAAGCCGAGTCAAGTCGGTCTATGTCAAAGAATACAATAAGTCAATCATGGATCGTGTAAAGACTCGTTGTGTGTCACCGAGTAAGGTTATGAAGGAAGACAAGAACTCGACTGAAGGAGAGTCAGCTGAGGAACAGCGGTAATAAGTGTCAGTCAAGTCAACTCAAGAAGCTAAGTCTACAAGTTGAAGTGACGGTTGAGTCAATCAAATGATTGGAGCGGATCTCAGTCACCTGGGTAAAGGCAAAAGTCTAGTCAAGACAACTCGACTTAGATCCGTTGATGAAAGTCAAGAATATTACTCTATATAGTGATATGTCAAAACTGCCAGGTCTAAAGTATTTGTCCCAGAATTATGCAAAAGGAATGAACCAATGGGAAACACTGCACCTTGTGTCAGATGCCTGCAAATGCTGAAATGCCATTAATACGAGAAAAGGTCAACATCACCAAAGATGCGATGCACCAAGACAAGACAAGCCAACGAACATAAGTGACATTTGAAATTAGCCTATCTCTTCAATTGGCAAAATTTCAAATGTGCACTATAAAAGGCCGAGGAAGCTATTGAGAAGAGGTTAACTCGAACCACGAAGAAGCAATATTCAAATTATTAACTCGCAATACTCTCAAAGCTTATCAAGATAATCTTCAAGCCCTCAAACTCGAAGGAACTCGATCCAACACAAGTTGTGAAGGAAAGACAACTTCAAATTTGTTGAAGATGAAACTTTTGAAGAAACCAAAGGGGTCTACTTTCCAAGTCAGGATTGTAGAAAAGTTCAAGGTCGAACAATTATCAAGTCTGTTGGAGGGCTTCGTGATCAAATCCAAGAACTTGAGAAGTCAAGTAGGAAGACAATCGCCTGTGAAGAAGAAGTGAGTCGCAAGAGAAGCCACGTTTGTGTGATCAAGGCCGTCTCCCGGATCGTTTCACCGCTTTGTAAACGATCTGTTACATAGTGGATTCCTCCAGGAGTTGGAGAAGAGAGGATTAGAAGAATTACCCCATCTTCGAACCTTATTAAATATTCGTGTCATTTACTTTCAACAAACTTACTTTCCTGCATATTTACCTTATATCTCATTATTAGTATTATATTTGTTATCCAACCGATAAATAACAAAGTGCTAAAAATCAAGTATTAAAAACAAGCTTAAAACTAAACAAAGGGTGTTAAGTCTTCCGTTAAAAACCAATCACCAAGTTAAGTATTTGGCTTGAGCAACGAAAGTTATACTATTAACAGCTCTATCGAGTCTGTTAAGTGAGTAACTTAGCTGAAAAGCCAACTTAGTTGTCCATCAAGGACACAGCTGTTTGAGTCAACTCTGTTGAATAATTTTAAAAGACTAAAATCGAAAATTTGGTAAGGTTTATTCAACCCCCTTCCATTCTAAACCTTACTTCACACTCCTCGGGACCTACAATTGAGCTATCTCTTCAATAACCGCATTCTAAATATCAAAACCGCAACCTTGTAGAAAGCAATCCATTCGGTCTTTCTAAAAGACATAGTTGTTGGCGTCGAATAGTGGTGGTTTGTTGGTGGAGGCGCCATGGTGTGGTAGCTTTAAACTTGTAGCCATGGATTTCCTCTTTACTCGAAAAGATTAAACACAAGCTTGCCAAAGAGTTTAGTTTTGATACCACTTGTTAATCCAAGTGGCTGCGAAAATCTAGAGATGAATAGATTTTTTTTGATTTTCCAATTCATACCCATTTTTCTGGATGTGAAGATGATGAACAAATAAAAGTGCAGAAATATAAACAATACACAATGATTTATAGAGCTTCAACCCACCCAGGGCCTAATGCTCTACCACCCAAGATGTCCGAATAGATTTGAAAAGGAAAAAATATACTAATATATATCAAACTATTACTACTTTTATCTTGAAGAGTACCACACTCTTCTTACAACACCATCTATGAAGATTACCACAATCTTCTTACAACAATGAAGAGCACCACACTCTTCAACACCTCGAATCAACCAAGTGTGTTCTTACCACAAGAACACCGACAAGATGTCTTGTTTTGGATGATTTAAACCAATTCAAGATTACAACTCAAATGAAGAATACAACTTTGAAATTCAAGTGTAATCAAGAATGAAGCCTAATACTCAAGATGTACAAGTGTAAGACTTAAGCTAAATACAAGAAGAATGTTGACAATGAAGAATAAGAGAATTTGTCGTTTTCTTGTTGCTTTGTGTAATTGTGTTGTGTCTACCGATCCTTCAAGCCTTCAAGTATTTATAGGAGAGCTCTTTGATTTGAATACCAGTATAGGCTCCTCCATGGAGACCTAAATCAGAAAAATTGCAAATCAAATGGAGAAAATAGTCATTAGAAATTAAGCCCACAATTTCATGAAATATTGTCTGCACGCAAACGAATAGTTTATCTTTGATAAAATTTTAGGTCAACCGGTTGACCTCTAATACGAAAAAGACATTTGAAATATAAAAACACATGTTGAACAGGGGTCGGACCAGGTGCAGGGGTTGGACCAGGTCGACCAGTCCGTCCGACCGCCGCTCTCCTCTCGGACCGGTCACCCACTAGTATTTACGAGACAGAGAACTTTAACAATTTGCAAAGACTCGGACACCGTCGACCACTTGGTCGATCGGTCGACCTTCACCAAAAATTTCTCTGGTTTGTTCCTGTTTCAAGTTTCGACTTCCAGGCACGGGTTGCCCTCTAGTGTGACCGATTGGCCTCAAAATAGAGGTGTTGTCCAATTTTTGTCAAAAATAAAGTTCAAGAAATACTCCAAAAATTAGTAAAAATATTTAAATCGTTTTGAAGTATTTGGACAACATTTGGGGTAATTGTTTTCGTATAAAACTCAATTATATGAAATTATCAAAATTACAATAAAAACATTTATCTAACAATTCTCACCCTTTTATATTCCTTATATAAAAGACTTTTAAGTGGCTAACTTTATGAATTAATTTCTCATTCACCGAGAAATTGGTTTGGAGAAATTCAAAATGCTAATTTCATCTACCCGCGGTGTAGATTATGATTACATCATTTATTTTCCGAAACTAATAAATAATCCCACTTAAATAATTGATCAAAATTGGGTCAATTCTCATTTTATTAAAACCAATTTCCAACAATTTGTAGGCCATTGCGTCGAATGCATGTTTTTCAGCCGATGCGGACAAATTTCGACCAAATAAAGACTTGATATAATGCATTTGTCTTTCACAAATTAGAGCCCCTTAAGTATACACTTTTAGTTGCTTTGTTGGTGCTTCTAAATTTCTGTTTTCCTATAAATAATGTGCTTTGTTTATCTATATAAAAAGAAGCAAGTTGTACACATGTATGATCGTTTGAGTTGATTCATCTACGGTGTAGCAGCCCGCCTCAATCCCTGGACTTGGGTGTCATTCGATTAAAACAAAAGGCATGTTGTACACCTAATTAAATAGTATGTACTCATGTCTATATAAAGTGACTTAAGGTTGCATTTAGATGGAAAGATTTGGATTTGAGGACAAGATTTGGGAATGAACTTCAAATGACTCCATATATGATGAATTTGAATTCCACCACAATCACTCAAAACATAGCTTAAAATAGGAGTTTAAGGATATGATATCTTTGTAAAATGAGTCTATCCAAACGAGTTCAATGAATTTGTTATTATGGATTTGAAAGTCATAGCTCCAAATCCATCGATGAGATAATTTTGACATTGAATCGGGAACTCATGGACATTCTCATGAGTCGATTCGGGGTGGTCGTGGTCCTGCACGTGGAGGACACCGTGGGGGCGTAGTGGTCGGGTGTTCCCGGTCATGCACCACTTGGCGAGTAACGTCACCCTCATGCCTATTCGATAACGAAGAAACATTGTGCATGACAATCCCTTTTCCACGTTGGTTGACCCCGATCGGGTACCACTCGAAGAGGATCGACGTTGGGAGTTGAGTTTCAAGGTTGAGATTCCTGAATTCCATGGAGGCCTGAGGCCGACGAATTTCTTGATTGATCGCTTAGCGCGGTTGAGGAAATTCTTGATTTCAAGGAAGTTCACGATACTTACCGAGTTCCTTTGGTGGTTACACGATCGTGTGGTCGCGTGTTAGCCTGGTGGCAACACCTAAAGACTTTGCGTACTCGCGAAGGCAAATCTAAGATTAACTCTTCGGCAAAGTTCAAAAACATCTCCGGGTGAATTTTTGCCTTTCAATTATTTACTTTACTTTATCAAAAATTTTGCTTAGAGTCTTTTATTCTGATTTATCTTTTAATGTTTTAATTAAGTTAGGACTCTTAGTTTGGTCTTATAAATAGTTGTTTTACTATTATTATTAGGGAGGTTGAATATTATTATGTTTTGAGATTTATCTCTTTTCCAAAGCTTATTTACGTTCTTCACGTATTTACATTAGCTAGGTCTTTTATATTATTATGCTTAGGATTCTTCTATTTTATTGAAACGTGACATTGTGAGGACGTGATATGTGTACTACTAAGATGACAATTATCTGGTGATAAGATTTATCTTAATCGACTAAGGAGTCCAACTTTGGGAAAATTGCTAAGAGTCTAACCTCGAGAGAAGTCCTCGTCGAGGTGGGTAAGCAAGGTCTATAAAAGAAGACTTTGACTCTAGGTAAAGGGAATACGAAAAATTCAATACTCACAATCTCTCTATGAGCAATCTCACAATCTCTCTATGAGCAAACTTTAACTTAAACATCGAGTATTTATCCATGGGAACAACCCCGGGTTACTTTTTGCGGGATCACGCCCGGCCCCGATCAACCTCGGATCTTTGACTCCAATCATTCAACTCTTTGATCGACTTCGGATCTCCACGTTGTTCACACTAACGTCCGATCAACCTCGGATCTATTACTCCAATCATTCAACTCTTTGATCGACTTTGGATCTCCACTTTGGCGTTGTAAGTCCTTAGATTAGTCTCGGATTTTTATACTTCATCACCATCCATCCAAATGGAACCTAAAAATGTACATTCGCGCGATTCATTATCCGAAACTAGTATTTGGCCATTTTGTGTTGTCGAAAAATTAAATTAAAAAACTCGATAAAAACGTTGAAGAAATTAGCACTTGGGTCAATTAGTGATGGAGTTTTTTTTTCATTTTTAAAGTTCAGCCCCGTTCTTTATAGGTACTCTAACTCGGACCTCATTATTGCGAATAATACCCGTGGCCTTTGGCTAACTCATTTTTATCTGAATGTCTTAAAATTTACAAAAGGAAATCAATTTTTAAAAATATTAGGATACCAGGATAATGGGTCGAGATTCAAACCCAAATATTAACCCAGCTTTTCGTTTTTTCCTTTTCAATCTCTTGAATTGATGGGTTGGATAATTCTACAAAACTGAAAATATATATGGATTTCGTCATATATAAATCCATATATATTTCCAAAACTTGTGCCTACATCTCATTTGAAATGTTATAATGATCCTAATTAAAGTTAGGTGAATTATTAAATCCCACATTGTTATTATGTATAGTTATTGTTGGGGTATATATTTTGTAATGCCAATTGCCAATTTGCCATGCCAATATATTAACTCTACATTAATATATATTAATATATCAATGCTTCCCTTGCCGGACGGTTGAGCTTTAGAGCATCTCCAACCCATGACACCAAATTTGGTGTGAAAATCACACCAAATTTGGTATTTTGGTGTAATTTTCAAAAACCATCTCCAACCCACTACACTAAATCTTACACCAAATGAGTATTTTAATATTTTCTTTTCATTTTGGAATAACAAATTTATTTGTTTATGCAATTATTTCTTTTGCTTATATTTTATTTCTATTAATGTAACTAAATACAAACTTATATTTAACTAATATTGCATTAACTAATTATTGCAAAATAAACATTACAACTAATATCACAATAAATAAAAATACTAAATTGCTTGGTATTTTGTTTTTTAAATTTCAGGTTTCATTATAATGTTTGTGTTTTGTATTTTATGATAGACTTTGATACTTTTTTAATTAAATTTTAATTTTGTTTATTAATTATTGTAGTTTATAGAAAATTTTAAGTTTAGTTTATAATAATTTATTAGTAAATATTAACTATTGTTAGTTATTAGAATTGTTCATCCAAAATAATAATTATATACAAAATTTAAATAACTAAAACAATGTTACAAATAAATTATATATCAAATATAGGATACAATAGGAATTAAAAGTTTGAAGTAGAAGAAATTGGAGGGCAAAGAGGAATATTTGTATTACACATTTGGTGTAAAGTAGGGATGTCAACGGGGCGGGGCGGGGCGGGGGAGCAATCCCCATCCCCGTCCCGCGACCGCGGGAATCCCCGTCCCCGTCCCCACGAGACAAAAGGGAAAAACTCCCCCATCCCGTCCCGTGGGGATCCCAGCCCCGAGATTCCCGTCCCCGTTTTTATTATTTTTTTGTAAAAAACTGAATTTTTGCAAAAAATGATTTTTTAATATTTAAAAATATATGAATTATATAAAAAAATACTAATAAAGCACTTATTATACAAAATAAATAAAATAAATTAAAGATTTTTTGATTTATATATTTAATGTGGATATATTTAAAATATATTATATATATTTAATATAATATATTATATATTTAATATCGGTTCTCCACGGGGAACGGGCGGGAATATGATCCCGTCCCGTCCCCACGGGGAGGAATTTTTGGGATTCCCCGCCCCATTCGGGCGGTTCCCATGAGGGGTATGGAAAATCCCCGCCCCATGCCATCTCTAGTGTAAAGGAATAGTATTACACCAAATTTGGTGTAACACTATTCATTGCACCAATTTTGTGTAATGTTTAGAGTTGGGTTGGAGGGAGATTTTTACATATTTAGTGTTTTGGTGTAGGATATAGAGTTGAGTTGGAGTTGGTCTTAGTATCACGGATCATTGAATTGGCTATTGGATCCTAATTAATCGGGGAAATTCCACCATATACCCTCTTTTTGAAAAAATACCAAACATACGCTCTTATCAACAAGTTATACCTATTTTTTTTTTTTTTACGCTCCACTTATTTTTGATTATTTTTACCTTTTTTTTTTTTTTTTTTTGTTCTGTATTCTTTTATATGTTTATATATGTTGTTTCGATGTTGTTTAAATTTGTTTCATTGTTGTTTAATTTTTGTTTCTTAGTTTTTCTTTTGTTGTTTCGATATTTTAAAATAATTTTTACCTATTTTTTATGCTATTTTTTGTTTATGTATTGTTTTGTACATTGTTTCTATTGTTTTTACGTGTTGTTTTATAATATTTTTAATGTGGTTCGAATAATTCTTTTGTTATTTTCATGTAATTTTCAATGTATAGATACAATTTTACCTACTTTTAAGCTTTTTTATTCATGTGGTATTTTTAATATTTTTTTACGTTGTTTCTAGGTTGTTTCCATACCCTTTTTAATGTTTTTCTTATATTTATTTGTCGTTTCCACGTAGTTTTCGATGTTTAATTACAATTTATACCTATTTTTAAGCTATTTTTGCTCATATAGTGTTTTTATATTGTTTGTAGTTTGTTTCTATATTGTTTCTTGGTTGTTTCTATGTGTTTTATGTTTTCATGCATTGGATCAAAAATTAAATTTTGTTTTTTTACTCATGTTGTTTCTATATTATTTTTCAAATTTATTTGGTTTTAATATGTGTTATTTTATGTGTATATTTCTTGTTTTTTTATAAGATTTCAAGTATAAAAATTATTTAATGGGGGCAAAATTTATTTTTTCACCGAAATTTAGAAGAAACATGTTTGAAACAACAAAAAAACAACAAATATGTTTGAAACAACAAAGAAAAACAACAAAGAAAAACCAACGTAAAAACGTTCGGGAATTTTGGCGGGAGCGTATTTTTGTCCAAAAAAAGAGAAAAGCATATTTTTGTCAAAAAATCACCGGAAAGCGTATTTTGCTTTCTTTTTTCTAGAAAAATTGAGTAATTGTGTCCTTATCCCTAATTAATTCCCGCATTTTATTGAGCCACATTATGTTGACTATTATTCTGACTGATATGTTTTGGTTCGTGACCAATCGTACTTCATACAACTGTGAAAGTACAGGATTTTGCAGAACACGACTGATTTTGGTGTAGTTTTAACTGAACTACCATAAGTCGAGTTAATGTTAAATATACAAATATTAAAATCCCGCGTGGTTCCGTGCTGACAAACTTAATTTTCTCACGTAATTTAAAATTGGGATTTCTATTTAGTGACAAAAATATATGAAATCTTATTACTTATTTAATTAAAATATAGAAATCCGAAGATAACTTATTGACTTAGTTTGATGCACTTGACCGATATGTATAATTTAAATTTGTTTTTTTTAATGGATTCTTAATTTTAGGGTGACAATTAGTGTTGTATTCGAGTTCGCATGTCGTATTTGAGACTTAGAATTCATGTTAGTCATGTCAAATTTCTCAATATTAACCCGACCTGTTTATTATTTGTGTTTTTTTTCGGGTCAATACAAAATAGCATGTATATTTTAAATTTTTAATTATTAATCTTTTTATATGGGTTATATGGATAGCACGAATTAATTTTAATCCGAAAATTATGATTACATATTTTTGTAATCTTTTAAAATTGAACCATTATACTACCAAAATATTAAATCAATAATTTTTTTTTTACAAAACGCAACATAATAATACCACAATCGGGTCAAATAAGTTAATTGTCACTTCAAGCTAATTCTAACACATCATGTTTATTATTCGTGTTTATTCAAGTTCACCCTAGCCCCGCCAATTCTCAACTTTTACCGGCTTATAACGTGTTAGATTCATATCGTGTTATCCTTACTTAATTCCTTAACTCTAAAATGGTTGGTGTAATACATGCTATATCTACGTATGGACTACGGTTCATTGGATGTTTAAATGATGATGCTATTGTTAAATTATTCACGTATCCTATATATGTATTGTTAGCATCTCAAGGGATCAAAATGGACTATTATGACCTAACAAATAAGGAATTCTGGCTAATTATATTAAGAAAACCTGTATGCGAAAACAAAGTATTATAATGTACTTTCCTCAAAAAAAAAAAAAAAAAGTATTATAATGTACTTAGCCTTGAAGTCGGAATTGAGAAAGAACTACTATCATTATTGTGACAAATAGTCAGAAATTATTATTGATGACGATTAAAGATGGTGACATAAAGCATGGTCACAACGAGACTTGTTGCCATCGTTTAGTTCCTGATGATACCGAGCCGAAATGGTCAAAGTGCTTCCATGTGGCCATCCAAGCGCATGATGACGTGGACCGACTTGAAGACGTAGACCATCCAGGTGGCGTGAATCGACGAACCACCCCCACCCGAGTGGAATGTGGAAATTCAATATTCCTCCACTCAACGTCCCCCACTAACTCGAGTCAACCCTCCAAGGACCGACCAAGGGCCACTTGTCATCTCATCAATAGGACAAATCAATGAGCACTTTCCAACACATGGCTACCATGCGCCTCATGCATAACAAAAGAAGGACAAGTGTCCCACTAATATTTGAGATATAGTAATTATTAATTACTAATTGGCCACTAATTGTATTGATATAAATAGGCCTCATTAATAAGGAAAATGACAAGAGAAAATAAGAGAGAAAAACCACTATATATTAGAGAGAATTCAAATTCGGCGTGTAAAAACCGAAAAGCTTTACTCTTGGCTTTATCAATAAAAAAAAGCGCTTCATCCAACTTTAAGCATTTTCCAGGTATTTAATTCCCTTTTCATAGTCACGCACTTTTATCTTGTTGGCTTGTTGATCGAATCAAGACATCAACAAATTGCCGCTAGAAGGAGGGCCCATTTGGTCCATCTCATTTCTAAAAATCCCTAAAATCCCGGCCCAAGGTAGTCCATTTCTTTTCAAACAATGAGTGAAAATTCTAGAACTCCTCGGAGACAAGATCTCCCAACCAAAGATCCCCAAAATGCGAACCCTATCGAATCGCGGTGGAGCAAAGAACACCATTGTTGCCCCTTACACAACTTTTATCCAACCCCAATTTTTGCAACAATGAACCAACTACTAACCCGCACTACTAGCGGCCCCAACCATTGTTCCCCACAAATAGTCATGCCATCACCTCTTCTACCAAAGAAATCCTTAACCGGATATCTAAAATCGAGCCCCCACTGACCAAGATAGCCAATAAGTCGAGTCCCGAAATAGGCGGCTAAAGAAAGGCGAGAAAGAAGAAGGCCACGTGAGGAAGACGCAGGCCACATCGAGTTGCGAATCATCACCGATTCTTGGGCGCCTCGCCAAGCCCACTCGGTGTTTGAGCGCTGGGGCGAGCTATCCGAAGAACGGACCATGCGATCCATTCGATCTAGGATCCAATTTCCTAGAAATCGAGAACCGGCTAGAGTGAACCGAGCTTAGGATCCAAGTCCCATGAATAAAAGAGAGGCCGAGATACTCCGCCGTGACGTCACCTAAATGAGTTGGAGAAAACACCCGATGATGCTCCTTACCAACCAAGTCCCACGTCGGGACGACCTAACGTAGTGTTGCCTTTTACTCCACACATTTTGGCCACCCATCTCCCCACAAAATTTAAAGTCCCACAAATTAGGCGTATGTGTGAAACCAACCGATCCCACCACCCATCTTCACAAATAATTACCATGGACCGAGCTCTACGTTCCCAACGACGCGATCTTGTGTAGAGCATTCCCTTTAACTCGGGCGGCCGAGCCCACCGATGGTTCTAGACACTTCCCGGCTCCATCCGCTCATGGAGCGACACGGCACAGACTTTTACTACACACTTCCTAGCTTCCAAGGTTCGTCCACGCAAAAAGATTTGCTAGTCAACATCAAGCAAGGAAAGGACGAGTCTTTGAAAAGTTACATTTCCAAGTTCAACAAACAAATCGTGAGATGGAGCGATTTCGGATGACGCAATGCTTATAGCGTCCATGGTCGGCTTGCCCCTTTTTCTCATTTCTCTCGCCATCCATGAGTTGGGGGCGAGCACCTTCCAAGAGTTTTTCTCCACGCGAGCGATATATATGCGCGGAGGAGGCCATGGCCATGGCCTACCAACCAAGCGAAAATCACCGGAATGAGAAATGATTTCAAAAGAATGTGGCCTCGGGTTCGGGGTCGGGTTTCAAGTCATTCTCGGATAGTTCAACTATTGGGTACGGATCATACCAGGAAAACCGAGTCGAAGTTGCGGCCATGAGGAGCTCGTTAATGCAACCTCTTTCGGCCATTTAGAAGGAAATTAAGGATCTAAATTTCTCGCCCGGATCGCCCATTGAAACTGGATGTTTGAAGTTAAATAACACCCTTTATTTATTATTACCACAAGTCGATCGATCACGAGACCGACGAATGCGGGGGACTTAATAAGGAAAATCATGAGGATCATACGAAGAGGAGGCTTAAAAAGATATGTGCAAAATTTGTCGTCCCTACCCCGGACCCCCGCCGACCAGATGCAGAGGGCCGATGACTAGGCAAGGTTGCCGTCCCTCAATCCCACCACGAATGAAAAATATTGACACTTATCGGCCTGCATCCGAGCCAAAGATAACATGCCAGTTCTAAAAAATAAGGCGGAGGTTAGAGAAGCCGCAAATGCGGGTTAGTGCGTTCGTGTGGCGAGATCAAGCATGGACAACCAACATGCTTTCTCACATTCAGCGATCAAGATGTCGACCAGTGGGTCCATCCACTTTCCGACCCCTGGTCATCATATCATCGATCCTGGCATCCCCGTCCACCGATCCTGGTCAACTCAAGAGCTACGCCTCGATCATCTACATCGAGCATTCCTGAGGTTAAATGTAGATGATTCATATATTCGCCCATGAAACGATATCATTTTGGATTTGGGGAGGGAGGTTGATCCATTGGGTGAAGTTGATATGTCCATCCAACTCGGCCGGAGCGGCCGGAAGACAATAATAACAACCAAAATTATCAAATCCGACCGAGTACAATGCAATCACCGATGGGCCCTCTTGTACCATTTGAAGGCCGCCGTGTCAATCTACCATTTTTGCATCAAGTTCCCCACTCCGGAAGGGAAGCAATTCACAAAGGAAACCAAAGAGAGTCGAGAGAGTCTTTGGCTTAAATTGAGACCGGTGGAGATAAATATGGTCGAATAGGGAGAATCTAGCAAATCGGCCCACGTGATCGAGCGGAATGTGGAAATAGAAAGCCGAGCGAGAGGATGTACGAGGAAGCCGACACAGGGAGACGTCCTTGGAAAGAACCGATTCTGAGGGAAGAAGAGTTCCTTCTACGAGAAAAAGAAGGACAAAGCAAAAGTGCAAACATCCCTAGCTGGTGAAGAAGTCTACATAGTAGATGTCGATAAGCATTCCGGGGGAAACCAACTCGAGACCGGGCGTAACTTACGGGAACCATTTAGGTCCGAGCTCATTGAATTCTTAAGCTCAAACTTGGATGTTTTCGCGTGGACCCATTCGGATATGCCCGGTATTGATCAAGCATGCATGTCATCGACTAAATATCGATCTCAAATCATCGGCCTCGTAATCCAAGAAAAAAAGAAAACTCGGCCCAAACAGCATAACAAAGATTGGAAGGAGAGGTCGCCAAACTCTGGACAACAAATTTATAAGGAGGCCCTACTGCGAGATGGGTGGCCAACCCCGTACTTCTCAAGAAAAGCAACGGTTAGTTGCGACTCTGCGTGGATGCAACAGCAGGGCACCAACATCAACGAGGCATGTCCCAAGGATAGCTACCCCCTCCCCCACATCAACTACATGATGGATGCAAAAGCAGGGCACAAATTAATGATCTTCATGGACGCCTACTTATGCATCCCGAAGATGAAGAGAACACATCCTTTTACTCACCCGCGACGTGTATTGTACAAAATGATGTTGTTAGGCCTAAAGAACGCAGGAGCAACCTATCAAAGGTTAGTCAACAAGATGTTTGAAAAATTGATAGGGAGTACTATGGAAGTTTATGTAGATGATATGCTTATAAAGTCCTTGTATGCTGTCGATCATGTTTCCCATCTTAATGAAATGTTTACAATTTTACGCGAGTACAAGATGATGTTGAATCCAAAAAAGTGCACATTTGGGGTCGGTTCGGGAAAATTTTTGGGATTTATGGTCAGTCAATGGGGAATAAAGCCAACCCGGATAAAATTAAAGGCACTAATTGATCTAGAACTCCCTAATTCTGTCAAAAAGGTACAAAGTTTGACGGGCGGACTAGCCGCCTTGAGCAAGTTTGTGTCAAGATCAACGGATAAATGCAAGTCAGTTCTTGAAATCATAAAGAAAAACAAATTTTTGAATGGACCGAGCACACACAAGCAAATTTTCGAGTCCTTAAGCAATATTTGGCAACCACCCCGGTGCTCCAAAAGCCGAACAAGGAGAAGATCTATTATTATACTTGGCGGTTTGAATCGTAGTCATTTCGGTATTGATCCGGGTAGACGACACGATCCAAAGATCCTATTTATTACATCGATCAAGCCCACGATGCCGAGCTACGATACCACCCCATGGAGAAATTGGCATATGCTTTGGTCACATCTTCGGGAAAATTAAGGCCATATTTTTTGGAGCACAAAATCATTGTCTTAACAAATTATCCTCTAAAGCAAGTCATGCACCGACCAGACACGCCAGGTCAGATGATCAAATGGGAAGTTGAACTGAGCCAATTTGATATCTTGTACGAGCTGAGGACGGCAATCAAAGGGCAAGCACTAGCAGACTTTATTGCAGAATTCACCCCATCAATCCAGTTAGGCATTGTTGAAGAACAAATGTGGAAGTTGTTTGTCGATGGCTCTTCCACCACAGACCGAGCTGGGGGCGGGATTGTGATAATCGATCCAAACCACAAATGTTACTGCTCGGGCGTGCAGTTTCAGTTCCCGGCGACAAACAACAAAGCCGAGTACGAAGCGTTGTTGGCCGGGCTGGAAATGGAAGCTTCCATGGGGTTGAAAAAGTTACTTTTGCACATCGATTCTCAGTTGGTAGTAAGGACACTATGAAGCAAAGGAGCCCAAGATATCACATTACTTGGAGCTCGCCAAGAGCAAGAAGTGATACACGTACCCAGAACCAAGAACATACATGCAGACGCTTTGGCTAGACTGGCATCCAGCCCGGGGACCGACCTGATAGAAGATGTAACGGTTACCCACCTGTCGTCCCCTTCACTAAACACGGCGAAGATCAATGCCATCGAAAGGGCCGAGCCAACATGGATGACACCTATTGTTCAGTACTTAGAGCATGGGATTCAACCAGAGAACAAAGTCGGGGCGAATAATCGAGAACACGGGTGTTCGGTTTACTATTGTGGATGCAGTCCTATATAAGCGAGGAAACTCAGTTCCCCTACTCAGATGCTTGTCAAAAACAGATGCCGACTATGCTTTCAAAGAGGTGCACGAAGGGATTTGTGGAAATCACTCGGGGGCGATCTAGCATACAAGCTGATCCGACAAGGGTATTACTCATGGCCATCATTAAAGCGGGATGCAATGGCCCTAGTGAAAAAGTGCGAGAAATATCAACAGCTCGCACCACAAGTCGTAATTACCACCCCAAGACTCACCTCGATCTTTAGTCCTTGGCCATTTGCCAAATGGGGAATGGTCCTCATTGGACCACTCCCATCGCAAAGGGCATAAAGTATGCCATAGTTGCAATGGATTATTTTGCCAAATGGGCGAGTAGAACCTTTAGTAAAGATACACGAGGAGAAGATCGTCGATTTTGTCCGAAATTGATCATATCTTTGGTTCGGATACCTTACTCAATAGTGATGGACAATGGGAAATGTCCAGACAATCAAAGATTTTGGACTTTTTGCGAACATTTCCACATCAAAAATCATTTCTCCACTCTGTACCACTCGTAATCCAATGGCCCGGTCGAGGTGGTAAATAAAATTATTAAGTATACTTTGAAGACGAGATTGGAATGTCCGGGAAATCGCCCAAGGAGCTTCCCGGAGTGTTACGGGCCTCTGAGAATAACACATCGGTCCTCCACGGAGAGACACTATTCTCCTTTTCATACAGAGCCGAGGCCATCATTCCAGTAGAAATTGGGGCCCCAACATTCAGAGTTGCAAAATATTTAGAGGAAAAAAATGACAACACCTGCGCGAGCCGAGCCGGGTCTTTGGCGAAAAAAAAGGTGTAGTGCTTGAGATAAAAATGCGATGCAAAGCGAGAAGTGAAAGGTACTACAACTCCAAGGTGAAAGAAAGGAGATTCCAGGTGGACGATTTAGTCTTGAAAAGAGTCACGGGAGCCGAGCCCAGCCCACTGAAACCGACATGGGAAGGACCTTATAAAGTAAGCAAAGTCCTATTAAACGGACCATACAAGCTCGAATATTTGAATGGTGAAAAGCTTAATCGTCCATGGAATGTGACATATTTGAAGAAGTATTATCAATAAAGTTCGAAAGATCCTAGCAAGTTACGTGTCTTAAAATTCTTACTCATCTCGGCCGGCATCGAGCATGACAAACAACCATTTACGCACATATCTCACGTTTGGCTAAGATCCGAGCACGTATAACCTAATTCTTAAATTTGGAATTGACCTAGCATTGAGCTCCTTAGACTCGACCTAGCATCAAGCTCTCGCAAAGATACTCGGCCAAGCTCCGAGCACAATACTTAGAAAAATACTTGCTAAATTCAAACAGAGCATTCAACTTTCATACACCGCTGTGGTTGGCAAATACGCCGAGCTCAATACTTAGAGAAATTTCAAAATAAAAGTACAAGACGAAAAGCGGCGAAATGAAAGTTTCATTAAAGACAAAAATATTTACATTGGGGGCCTAAGGCCTATTACATCAAAAGCAAAATAAAAGCAAGAAGCTCCCTAAGGGGCAGGGGGCTGATTCGCACCAGGAGCCGGGGTTTGAGTAGGGCCATTGGAGGCCACTTCCTCCCCATCATCATTAGCCGGGCAACACCTTGTTCGGAGATGGCGCCGACATGCGAGGATGGAGCACGCAGAGTTCGGTGTTCAAGGCATTGAGCTCCTTCTCCAAGTCGGCCACGGCCGTGCCTTTCTTCCGCCGTCCGGATATCTTCCACACAGTCGCGTGCCCACAAGTCGACATGAAGGCATATTACCCGGATCGCTTGTAGGCCTTCATGGCCCCCACCCGAGCAGCCTGAAGGGACTCCTCCAACTGCTTCTTGAAGGCCTCCTCCATCTCCCTTCGGACCTCTGCCTCCCGCCAGGCCAATGCCTCCGGATGACGGCCACCGCTTTCTTCGGCTCGGCGACCTCCTTGCAAAGATCCTCCTCGGCTTTCTCTTGCTTGGTCCCGAGCAGCCCATGACCTCCTCAAGATTATCTCGCATTACATTCTTTGTTTGGGGACTCCAAAGATGCCTGGACCCCAGATATCATAGGCCTCCCGCAAATTTGCATTGTGCCTCTCAAGTTGCGCCCCTAACCGATCATATGCCATAGGGTGCCAATGATGCGGCCATAGAGACCCATGGCATCTTGTGCTTTCTCCTCCCACTCGGTCTCGGTGCAAAACGCTCAATTCCCATAGTTTAGGCCCTAGCCGGGATGTCCCAGTGCCCTTCTAGCTTCCGGGCCACCACTTGCTCGTCGGTTGGAGTCGAGCAATTAGCAAACTCAATGAACCATTGAGGCCACACCCCAACCATGCCTTCGCAGGTTTCTCCCGGTAGGGTTGGGAGGAACGGTGCCCTTCTCGGCCCCAAGTCGTCAGAAACGTCCTTTGATGGGCCTCGGTGGTCGTCTCCCCCAAAGGAATCGTAATGGGGTCACCCGTGGAGTCTGCTAGTCCTTTCGGTTTAGCGGGCTCATTAATCTCAATCCTACTTCCCCTCCTCTATCTCGAGGGCTCGGACTGCCTCGTCTATGGCCTAGCGTTTGCCACTTTGAATCTCACTCGTTTTCTAGGTCCACCTTGATGGCCTATTCAATATTTGTGTTGGATCCCCTCACCCATCTCCTTAGGGCCTGCAACAACATTGAAACTATCAAATGAAAAATAAAAGTACAAGTGCTTGAAGAAAAAACATGAACTCATAAATTCATTACCTTGGGCTTCCTCCCCAGGATCTCTTCACTCGGCGGCGCGACCCGGCTGCTCGGTCCTCGGAGGCGCTTGTCTTATTGGCTCGGTCTTAGGAGGGATGACCCGACTTCTTCATCCTCGAGGGCGCAGATCGCATCGGCGTCCCACCCCATTCAACTCGCGGTGGATCTTCCCGCCTTAGCACTTGATCATGCCTGGGGAGCGGGTCCCTTTTTAGCACTCGACCCGATCCCGGTGGTCGGCCAGACGCTGACTTGCTTGAGACAAATTCGGCCTCTCGGTCAAGAATTTGATCTTCCTATCAGACTCGGCAGAGCCTTGATGTTCTCCAATCTGTTCTGGAACTCGGCCGACAGGGGACCCTGAGAAGGATGGTTCCCTGCACAAGAAATAAAGAAATAACGATTAGAAATTTTCTGGAAATTTAAAGAGTAAAAAGGTGCTTACTGAAGTAATATCGGAATCAGAGAGGAGGGGCAAGGAATGACTCGATGTCCTGACCACGAGGAGTCATCCAATCACCCCGACCCAACCACTTGTCCTTCCACTCGTTTAAGTCCTCGAAATGGGGCCGCGGATAACCTTGGCGAGACAAAAGCACAAGTAATCCGATTAGCTTTCGAGTGCACCTAGGACAAGTGTTTGACCGCAAAACACCTATAAAAGTCTAACAATCCTCGCAAGAGAACGAGATCAATCGTATGTTAGCAAGTTGACCACAAGTCGTCTCTCAAGGAAGACTTAGCCGGCAAATAATTACTATGAAACACAATTAACGAAAAATAAAACCTAAACACTCTAACCAAATTTGTGATTTTAATAATCTAAAGGAAAAAGCAGATAAAAAGACACATTAAAACTAAACACGATTAGATTTGGAGAAAAGATATGAATGAAAGTCTAGGATTTCGAATCATCTCATCAAACTTGCAAGCGAATATCAATTAATTGATCATGCGGTTAACAAATATAATAAACATGTAAAAACTAGGCCTAGATCGATAACTCACGTATTCACGCATTAGGGATATCCCAATATAATTTTCTATTTTCATTAAGCCCAGGGTTAAATAATTCATCTCGATTCATATCTAACCTCTGTATAAATTTAGTCCAGAATAATATTTTCGATCGATCTCAATTATTCCCTTAAAACAATCAAGAGTTGGTCAAACAATCAATCAACAAGTAAAACAATTTATTGAGGAAAGCGATTAGTTAATCAATACTCATGCTTGTTTGTTTGAATCAAATAATCCTAATCTAGAACAAGGAAATTAGTTCATGCTTGGGGATGGGATCATAATCTCAATTGAAGGCAAGAAAACAATCATAAACACAATCATGCAACAATAATAATTACCCAACAATTGAAATCATACAAAAGAGATGAAGAAATCTTACTCTTTGATTAAGAAGCAAAATAACTTCAAGGGAAGAACCCAAGCAATCCCAATGTTGAATGCAAGAGAAAAATACCAAAAACTAAAGTATAGAAGTGATATGAATTAGAGTGTACAAAATTATGGATCCCCAAGTGCTATTTATAAGCCTAAGCCCTATACAAGGTGGAAGAATCCAAAAAGGAAAGGAAAAATCGGACTATAATTCTAGAAAAATCTCCCGGTGCGCATCCACGTGAGGTGCACGCCGTGCAGGCTTCCTCACGCGCAAGCCATTCACGGCACCTTGTCTTTGGCGTCTTGCTTCTGCGTGCTGGGGCGGCGCACATTGTGTTGCCTGGCCGCTGATGTGCGCGTCTGCGCACCTATGCGTTGCGCGCACCTTTACGTCAATCTTGAAGTTGCGCGCGCGCGCAAGTGCGTGCGCGTACTTCTTCCTATACTGACTTACGTGCGCGTTGCGAACCATTTCACGCGAGCGCACAACGTCGGTTTCCCTGACCGTCTTTCGCCCTTAATGCCCGTTTTGACCGTTTTAGTTTGTTTTTAAGTTCTCTTTTTATGAAAACCTACGAAACAAACAAAAATACCATACGCAACATATGACAATATAAAATGGGGTGAAAAGACACAAAAATACGCACAATCACTCACACAAAAATAGAAATCACACAAAATTCACACAAAAAAATTAAAACAACTCCCCCACACTTAGCCTTTTGCTTGTCCTCAAGCAAATAATAATGCCCATAAACTCAATCAAGAAATATAATGCTTATTTTGAAAATCAATTTTTCCATAACATGAAGTTCCATCCACCTTGGATAATGTCCTCATCGATCCTCAACCTCCGCAATAAACTCACTTAGCTAAAGTTAAACAATTACTCAAAGTGTTTGGCTTACCTTAGAAAATTTCAAATTTGTATCAAAAGTCGCAACCCTTATATTCATGCATAAATTACGCAAGTACTATCCCATTGTTTTTGATTTTTTTTTTTTTAAGCTTGGACTTCCGAGATATTATTCCACTACGTGTAAACTTCGGATGTTTTCCATAGGCTCCTAGGGTGGTTTTCCATACTCATGTTTAAGCCGCCATTTTACGTAAAAAGTCAAACATGGGGCACATGAATGCTCCTAGTTATTAAGCAACTCAATCAATGGAGTATAATCTCGATTGTTCCATTTTTTTATTTTTTTATTTTTTAGCGCTCTTTATTGCACTTTTTTTTTTGGTGCTTATATTTGCATTTTTTTCCGCAAGGCTAGCAATTTTGTAATCCATAAAATAAAAATAAGGTTTTTAACTCAATTTACATCAATGAAATCCCGTAATCCATACCCCACAACCTCGAGTATTGTTTAACCATCGCCTAACTCGTTTATCACAAGGGTTAATTCACGACTTAGTCAAATCCTATGCATCAAGTTCATAATGTCATTTTCTAATTGAGTCTCAAATTAATGCATCGATTTCGAGTTAACTAAATAGCATTATTATTAAACTAGGGATAATTAATAGGCAAAGTAAAAAATTTATTACAAGCAATCAACTTATCTTATCAATGACAAATTGTCCCACCCACACTTAAAACACGCAATGACCTCAATGCGTTAAAAAAATGAAGGAGAAGATGAAATACGTCCATGAAAATTCCAGAGATTGATAAGTAATGTCATAAGTACATCCACCTATGATTCTGCAAAAGCCAAATGTAGAAGAAAACACAAAAACAAAAAATAGAAAAACTAGAGTAGTGAAAAATAACATGCGAAAAATAGAAAATATCCGCATGCAAAGGGAGAAAAAAAATACACAAGAAGAAAGAAAAGAGAAACAGAAAACACAAACAAATTTTTCGGAAAAATCACCGATCATCCTCGGGCGGTGGTGGAGGGGAGAGGCGAAAAAGATAGCATCCAGATTTTATTGATATTCGCACCCGATTTGTCAAGTGAGTTTATCTAGACGCTCATGTCTCTCATGAGGGTGTGGAGGTCGATCATCTCTTCTGCTTTGCATGCGTCATCTAATCTTTGAAAATGGATGAAGTTGCTTTGCATATAATCAAGGCGTGATAGGGCGGCATCCAAACCATTAGCGTGTCCTTGGCTCGGGTGAAAATGAGCCCGGGCGAAGGATCGGCGAACGTTGACTGTGGTTCATTTGTATTAGTTTCATCTGCTCCTTGACCGTCGTCCCCAAGGTGGTATCTTTGAGGTCGGTGGCGCCATCCGTGTTCCATTTATGGTTGTTAAATTATTTTTAGACTAATAGGATCATGGAATTCTCCCGCCTTAGTTAAAAATTCGAACCGAAGCGGACTATCCTTAGTAATGAAAATTCTTTCTATCACGTGATAATTAAAGCCGGCTACATCGAAAATTCCAAAATTTAAGGCAATAAGTGACACAAAATATCCCATTCCCAACTTGTATGTACTCTTCTTCCAATCCGATAGAATGTATCAAAAACAAAAGCAATAGTGCATATATGGGTGCGAGACTTAGCGCAATAGATAAAAAATTACTCCGGGCTTGTCACTTTGTTACTTTCATCTTTTCCAAATAACTCCAAGAATGTATCAAGAAATTTGTGAAAGGATAAGTGGCCTGGTCTAAATGAACCCATTGGGCGTCCCTTACTAGAAAAATTATCAAAATCGAGTCAATTCCAACCAAAATTGCTTCACATTAAAAGAGTTTGGGATAGATCGCAATCCTCTAGTAGAAAACCCAAAAATTGATTTCATGACTTTATAGTCCACTTTATATTCAACCCCAAGCAAGCGACAAGTGAAGTCCGTCAAGTGTGTGTGTCAGAAAAATAAAGTGTAGTGTAAAATTCAACAACCAACTCCGAGTACGCAACACCCGTCAATTTAATAAACTTCTTCCACCCCAAAGCCTCAACAAGAGTCATGAATTCACCTTTCAACCCCAAATCTTCTAAAATTTGTAAATTAAGAAGGTGAGAATCGAGTACCTCACGTTGACTAACCCGTGTATACTGTTGCCCCTCCTCCTCGGAGTAGATTGGGAAGGGGGCATTGAATTGCTCGGCTAAATCAATCGGGACCATTGGAGTGTCATCTTGAGCCCTAGAAGTCTCTTCTTGTGCCATTTTGCCTCGAGTGGTGCCATTGGTAGAAGATATGCACTTAATCGGAGTGCCTTGATGTTGTAGAGGTCGAATTTGGGTATGGAGTAGATTTGGAGAGGATTTGGAGAAGGTTTGGAGTTGAAGATTTGGGAAAATCTCGCCCCCGCATCTATCACTTTTGTCTGTCCCGGTGCGCGTGCATGCACTTGTGCTGTCCGCACCTATCTTGCGTCAGCGATCCGGCGTGTCATGGTACGCGCCGCGCACCCTCCTACGCGCGCGTTCCGTAATGTCTCCTGCCCTTCTGCTGCGCGTTCACGCATATGTATGTGTCCACGCACGTCCTGTTTTCCAATTTATTTTTTAAATATCTATTATATATATACTTATAAGAAGAGAAAAAACTCGAATAAACCATTACATACGGTTAGTCGAGAAAATAAGAAAAAATATAAAAAAAATTAGAAAAAACTTGGGTTGCCTCCCAATAAGCGCTTATTTAACGTCTTTAGCTTGATGATACCGAGTACGGTTCTTAAGTGACTTCTTCAAGCCTATGCTCTCATTTCGTTCAGCTCGAGATACCCCTTCATAATATGTCTTAACCCGATGACCATTCACCTTTAAAGATTCACGTGTCTTTGGATTTAGTAGTTTTACCATTCCATAAGGGTATACCTCTTCGATCTCAAATGGCCCATTCCATCTTGAATTTAGTTTCCTGAAATAACCATAGTCGTGAGTTAAATAAAAGGACCTTCATACCTCGTTCGAGCTTTTTATGGATAATACTTTTATCGTGCAACCGCTTGGCTTTATCTTTGTATATTCGCGTATTTTCATATGCGTCATTCTGAAGCTCATCAAGTTGAGATAATTGCAACTTCCTTTCGACTCTTGCTTTGTCCAAGTCGAAATTTGTTGCTTTGATAGCCTAATATGCTTTGTGCTCCACTTCAACTCGGTAAATGACACGCTTTCCCAAAAACTAGTCTAAAGGGGATCATTCCCAAAACTATTTTATAAGTCGCCTACAGTATGACCGGCGCATCATTTAACTTGGTAGCCCATCTTTCTTTGTAAGGTTTCTTTGTCTTCTCCGAAATCCCCTTTATTTGTTTGTTGGTGGTTTCTACTTGCCCGAAGTTTGAGGATGATAAGGTGTAGCTACCTTATGCGTGATACCATTTTTCTTCATCAGTTTTTCGAATAATTTGTTGCAAAAATATTTTCCCCCATCGCTAATGATAACTCTCGAATCCAAACCGCTTAAAATATTTTCCTTCACAAACTTGATGACAAAGTTAGCATTGCATGTCCTCGTGGGGATTGCCTCAACCAAATGAGCACGTAGTCAACAACAACAAGTATATATTCATAACCAAAAGACTTAGGGAAGGGGCCCATGAAATCAATACCCCACACACCAAATATTTCAACTACCAAGTTATTATTCAGTGGCATTTCATTTCTCCTACTAAAATTTCCAGTTCTTTGGCATCTATCGCATGTCAGCCCAAAATTATGTGCGTCTTTGAACAATGTTGGACAATAGAGTCCTGACTGTAGAACCTTAAAAATTTGTTTTACGGCCTCCAAAGTGCCAACCACGGTGCATTTCATGACAAAAAGCCAAAACATCATTCTGTTCATCTTCAGGAATGCATCGTCAGATAATTTCATCTTTGCAGATTCTAAACAGGTATGGGTCATCCCAAAAGTAGAAACTACAAGTAGATAAAAATCTTTTCTTTTCCTGAACTGAAAGGTTAGTTCTCACAATTCCACATGCAAGATAATTCACAATGTTATTGAAGTAACCTCAAATAGTTGCTCATGGGGAAGAATTAATTATATGCTCGTGTTTATGAGAAGTAAGAGTGTCATCGGTAAGAGTAAGAAAAGACAAGTGATCCGCCACTACATTCTCGCACCACTTTTCTATCTTTTATTTCAACATTAAATTCTTACAACATCAAAATCCACCGAATTAACTTTAGGTTTTGCTTTGTGGATTACTCAACAAGTATCGTAGGGTCATGATCACTATGAATATTTACCCTAGACCCAACAATGTAAGATCTGAATTTATCCAAGGAGAAAACAACAGCTAACAGTTCTTTTTCAGTGGTGGTGTAATTTACTTACGCATCATTAAGAGTCAAACTAACATAGTAAATCACTTGAAGCAATTTATCAATTCTTTGTCCTAAGACGGGCCTACAAAGATGATTAGACGCATCACACATAATTTCAAAAGTCAATGACCAATAAGGAGCAACAACAACAGGAGCAGTTATCAATTTCTCTTTTAATGTGTTAAAAACATTCAAATATTTTTCATCAAACTCAAAAGGGGCATCTTGAGCAAGCAATTTACAAAGAGGTTGGCTAATTTTTGAAAAATACTTAATAAACCTTCTATAAAATCCAGCATGCCCAAGAAAAATCCTAATGCCCTTAACATTATTGGGAGGAGGTAGTTTCTCAATAACATCAATTTTAGCTTTATCAACCTCGATCCTATTTTTGGAAACCACATGGCCTAAAACAATTCCGATTGTCGCCATAAAATGGTGTTTTTCCCAACTTAAAGTTAAATTACATTTGATACATCGTTCAAGAACCTTAGCCATTTATTAAGACAATCGGAATAAGTGGATCCAAAAACAGAAAAATCATCCATAAATACCTCAATGAAGTCCTCAACCATGTCGAAAATTGAAAACATGCACTTTGGAAAGTTCTTTGGCGCATTGCAAAGTCAAACGACATTCATCAAAATGCAAAAGTCCCAACCGGCATGTGAAAGTAGTTTTTAGTTGATCCTCCGGTCGATGGCCACTTGATAATAACCTAACAAACCATCCAAAAAATAATAGAAACTATATCCTGCAAGTTTGCCAAGCATTTGATCAATAAAGGGAAGGGGGAAGTGATCTTTTTTAGTAGCAGCATTCAACTTCCTATAGTCTATGCACATCCTCCATCCAGTTGTGGTCCTAGTGGGAATAATTTCACCTTTTTTGTTCTCTACAATCGTTATCCCTCTCTTTTTGGTACAACATGCACCGGACTCACCCATTCACTATCCGTAATCAGGTATATCACTCCTTCAGCTAGGAGTTTCAATACCTCTTTTTTCACTACTTCCATCATAACGGGGTTCAATATTCTTTGAGCTTCTCTACTAGGCTTATCCCCTTCTTCTAGAATAATTCTATGCATTCATGTAGCAGTTTGATCCCTTTGATATCACTCAACCCCATCCAATTGCATTTTTAAATTTTCTAAGTACCACCAACAATTCTCCCTCTTCTTCTTTAGAAAGTACAACAGAAATAATCACCGGTTTCTGCTTATCTTCTTCTAAAAATACATATTATAAATGATTAGGGAGTTCTTTCAAATCAATTTTGTGTTTGGGTTTACTATCCACGTCTTCCAATGCGAATATTTCCATCACCCTCCCTCATTTTAGGCTTGCCCATACGTCTTCCATGACGTCAAAAATATCATCCTGCTTAAGAAATAAAGTATCAAGACTATAATCATGTAAGAATGTATTTTCGACCGCCCCATCAATTAAATCAACGAAAGAGCAAAATGACGCATGGGAGAGAATATGTTTAGTGTCGAAAATAGAGAAGTCACGTTTCACCGAGCACAATCATAGTCATGCGTCCATTTTTAACAATAATAAGTGTGTGCTTGGTGGCCATAAATGGGCGACTAACAAAAGTGTGTGCTCATTACCTTGATTTTGCACTTCCCCTACTTCTAATACAACAAAATCAACAGGACAATGAGACCACCCACTTTTACTAAAATATCTTCAACAATACCTTTAGAGTCTGAATGGACCTATTAGCAAGTTGAAGACACATTCTAGTGGGCTTGATTCCCTTAAATCAAGTTGTTTAAAAATAGAATAAGGCATCGTTGATCCCGACCCCAAATTGAGCATCCCGAAGATTCCTTACCGTTTTCCATTGCGGTTTAATAACAAAACTACATGGATCTCGTTGTTTAGGAGGTAATTGGTCTTTGAAGAATCGCACTTGCCACTTCAAAAACTATAACCTTCTCATTGTCGCCAAACTTCATTTTGTTGGATGCGAGTTCTTTGAAAATTTTGACATAAGGTTGGCAAATTTCTTATAACACCTAGCGAGAGTAAATTAACATTAACCATAGATAACATGTTATAGTAATCCAAGAACTGCTTATCCTATTTTTCGTTCCGAAGGTGACTTGGGAAAGGAATTGGAGGTTTGTAAGGATTGTTGGTTTTGTGCAAAACAGATCCTTTACTCCCCTCTTCTTCCTTTTGCATGTCTTTTGAATTCGAAGCATTCTCGATCTCCTCGTCACCTACAGGGTTAGTCAAAGTAGTAGAAAATGGAATTTCAACTTTGTTATCAATAACCTTACCACTTCGTAACACGGTGACGGCTTGGGCTTGTTCTGGTTGGCTAGGTAGCTTTCCTTTATTTACCACATGTTGAGCAATTTCACCAACTTGAGTGGCTACTTAACCAACTTGTGTTTGAAGACGTTTGAATGAGGCTTCCATGGACTCAAACCGCATTGAATGTTGGCCTCTTGAGTTTTACTAACCTAGATGAATGAACTCAAGCTATCCTCAATGGAGAGAGGCCGAGATTGGTTTGATGACTGACCTTGGGGAGGTGGCCTCGGATGGATTTGAGATGGATTTTGCGAATTTCCCCAACTAAAGTTCAGATGATTCTACCAACCTGGGTTGTAAGTTTGAGCGTAAAGATTATTACGAACCCTTTGATGAAAACCCTGGATAGCGTTAATGTCCTCAACTTTGTTGTTCAATCATCATATTACAAATATTAGCCCCATGACCAAATTCACCACAAATTCCACATGACTCGGCGAGAGGGAGGGGCGGTAGATGGATGCCCCGTGTAACTAACAATTGTACTTGTTTAGTCAACTCAGCCAATTATTTTGTCACATCGTAACTTGGAGATATTTCATTCACGGTAGCCCGTTTGCCTCAGGCACTCTTTTGTTGGGAGTTATCACTCATCGTCTCTAGAATATCATAAATTTCTGAAATCAGTATGCACACCCACGTCACCCCAAAACATTGTCAACCATATATTGAAAGTTATGTGATAATCCATCATAGAAGAATTGGTTTAACAATTCCAGTGGGTAGTGATGATGTGGGCATTTAGTCTGTAAATCTTTGAAGCGATCCTGAGCCTCATGAAAAGGTTCACCTTCCATTTGACTAAAGGTAGCTATCTTACCTCGTATATCCAAAGTTATCGATGAGAGTAGTACTGTCATGAACTTATTGTACACCGTCTCCCAAGTAGTAAGAGAGTTGGGAGGTAGAGACATAAGCCATATTTTTGCCCGATCCTTTAGAGTATATGGAAAGCGGCGCATCCTTAGCTAATAATCATTTAAATCTGTAGAGGAAAAGTTTGAATGAATGAGAATAGAATTCGAATGAAGTTGAGAGGATCTTCATTGGGCATTCCATAAAAAGATGGTAACTAATTGAAGTGTATATTTTTTAGCTCATAGTTACGTGTTGCTTGTCCCAAAGTGATGCAAGAGGTCGCGGTTCGATGATGGCGTGTAAACTCACGCATCGAAACCTAGTGTGCCTTTGCGTTGTTTCCATTTTGATTATCACCCATTCTTTGGCTCGTCTGTGTGTTTTTCCTTTGGGCGTGATCCTGAGAATCCTCGCTAATGTAATCAAAGAATCATCCCCTCATTCCTTATACATCTCGAAACGCGGTGAATGTCGTCTACGAAGGTGCAAGCTCAGTTTGAGATTCCTACATCTTTGCATAAACAAACTTAGAAAACAAATCAAACGTGCACGGGGAATCGGGTAAAAATCAAAAAGCAAACAAAAAGAAATCCTAAACTAAAAACATGGAAAAATAGACACAATAATTATTACGTCTAAAGCCTTCCGCGAACGGCGCCAAAATTTTGGTCGACCGCTAAACACCTATAAAAGTCTAAATAATCCGCGCAAGAGAACGAGATCCATCGTAGGGTAGCAAGTTGACCACAAGTCATCTCAAGGAAAACGTGGCCGATAAATAATTACTATGCAACACAATTAACGAGAAAATAAAACCTAAAGACTCTAACTAAATTTGTGATTTCAATAAACTAAAGGAAAACAGATAAAAAGACAAATTAAAATTAAACACGATTAGATTTGGAGAAAAAGATATGAATGAAAGTCTAGGATTTGAATCATCTCATCAAACTTGCAAGCGAATATCAAATAATTGATCATGCGGTTAACAAATATAACAAACATGTAAAAACTAAGCTAGATCGATAACTCAGTATTCACCGATTAGGGCTATCCCAATATAATTTACTATTTTCATTAAGCCCAGGGTTAGATAATACATCTCTCGATTCATATCTAATCCCAAATAAATTTAGTCCAGGAATAATATCTTCGATCGATCTCAATTATTCTCTTAAAACAATCAAGAGTTGGCCAAACAATCAATCAACAAGTAAAACAATTTATTCAAGAAAGCAAATCAATTAATCAATACTCATGCTTGTTTGTTTGAATCAAATCATCCTAATCCTAGAACAAAGAAATTAGTTCATACTTGGGGATGAGATCATAATCTCAATTGAAGGAAAGAAAACAATCATAAACATAATCATGAAACAATAATAATCACCCAACAATTGAAATTAGACAAAAGAGATGAAGAAATCTTACTCTTTGATTAAGAAGCAAAATAACTTCAAGGGGAAGAACCCAAGTAATCCCAATGTTGAATGCAAGAGAAAATACAAAAAAACTAAAGTATAGAAGTGATATGAATGAGAGTGTACGAAATTATGGATCCCCCAAGTCTATTTATAAGCTTTAAGTCTATACAATGTGGAAGAATCCAAAAGGATAGGGAAAATTGGACTAAAATTCTAGAACACTCTCCGGGTGCGCGTCGTCAGTGCGTTCACGCAGCTTCCTTGCGCGCAGCCTTGCACGCCGTGCAGCCTCCAGCGCGAGCTTTGTGCGGGCATCTTGTGTCCGCGCGCGTGGGTGGGCGCGTGTTGTGTTGCCTGGCCCCCAAAGTGCGGCGTCCGGCGCACCTTTACGTTAATCTTGACGTAGCGCGCAACGCCGCACTTCTTCCTTTATTGACTTACGTGCGTCTGCGCCTTTGCTTGCCGCCAGCGCTGCAACGTCGATTTTCCCAACCATCTTTCGCCCTTGATGCCCGTTTTGATCGTTTTAGCCTTGTTTTAAGTTCTCTTTTTATGAAAACCTACGAAACAAACAAAAATACCATATGTAACATATGACAATATAAAATGGGGCAAAAAGGCACAAAAATATGCACAATCACTCATACGAAAATAGAAATCACACAAAATTCACACACAAAAACATTAAAAACAACAAGGAAAGACCCCACCTCCGAACCATTTCTTTGATCGGCTTTGGAAGGGGAACCTCGACCATATGAAATGTTGTGGGCGTACATGGCAATGCACCCTGGGCCGCTCGGGCACCTCCTTGTGTTAGGACAACCAAAATTGGATTGTCGAAGGAAATTGTGGCATTGGTAGAGGCATCCAGCTCGTGCCCCATTATCGGCCCCCATTGATGGTTACGGTCGGTCTCTATCAAGTTAGTCTTTGTATTCTTAGGAGGCCTACCACTTTGCCTGCGCACCTTTAGCTCTGCTCGGCGTTGCCCAATTCGCCGATTGGGTGGGCTCCTCTTCCCCACTCACTTCAGGAACCTCTATCGCGAAGAACATCCTCCGTGTTTAGCTTGCTCACGGTCGCTATTCTCGGGTTCCATATTAGATTGTTCTTGTGATTTTTTTTGCTCATCCTCCGGAGATAAGGTTGTCTTGTATACTTCGCCACCAATAATCATAGTTATTGGGGTGGGATTCAAGACAACATCCCTCAAACTTGCCCTTCGAGAAAACTCGGTTCGGGGCTCTTGTCGGCACTAGAAACGTCGATCACATTGGGGCCGGGTTTTTCGGAGTGTCTTCTCTCTCCGATGGGGATCTTGATCCCAACTTTCATGTATAATCTCGGTTACGCTATGATCGGGAACTGGACATGTTTTTCGAAAAAAAAAAAAAAAGACACAAAAAGAAGAAAAAAACAAAAGTTTGGAAAATTACCTAAGTGTTCCCGAGTCTTCTCTCTCAAAGCCGACCAAAACCTATGCTCGATGCATGCAATATCCGGTATGTTTGAAATGAAAGTGAAAGTGGAAAATAAAAAAGAAAGCCATATTTATAGGTTCAATCTTCTAGAGAATCACGCGCCCCTTGAAATGGGCGCGTCATTTCAAATTTCAAAAACTAAGTAATCATCACGTCCCCACGTTTCCCGTGCCATAACGGTCCCGATCAAGAGCGCCATCGCTCGCCATCATGAGCTTCATTTAATGCGTTGTTTTTCGAGCATTAATGGCAAATGTGATTGTCGTCGATTTAAAAAGCTGATTGACCTTTTCTCTCTCTCATTCAAAGTTCAAAACCATTTCAAGAATCTTCTCCTCGGTTTGGACTTGGGGGCCATTGATGATACCAGTGAGTTGGTCAAAGTGCTTCCACGTGGCCATCAAGACATGATGACGTGGATCGACTTGATCTTGTAGACCATCAAGTGACGTGAACCGACCGAGAACCATCCCCGCGAAATGGGGTGCCAAGCCGACCTTAACTCAGTGGAATGTGGTAATTCAATATTCCTCCACTCAACGTCCCTCCACTAACTCGAGTCAACCCTCCAGTGGCCGACCAAGGGGCCACCTGTCATCTCATTAATAGGACAAATCAATGAGCACTTTCCAACACATAGCTACCATGCGCCTACATGCATAATGAGAGAAGGACAAGTGTTCCACTAATATTTGAGATATAGTAATTATTAGCCACTAATTGGCCACTAATTATATTGGTATAAATATGCCTCATTAATGAGAAAAAGGACAATAGAAAATAAGAGAGAAAAACCACTATATATTAGAGAGAATTCAAATTCTGCGTGTAAAAACCGGCGTAAACTTGACTGCTCGGCTTTAGCAATAAGAAAGCGGTTTAGCCACTTTTAGCATTTTCCAGGTATTTAATTCCCTTTTCATGTCACGACTTTTATCTTGTGGGCTTGTTGATCGAATCAAGGCATCAACAATTCCCATTTACGGGAGTAAAATCAAATTCACAATCCTCTAGTTTTGAATAGATTGTTAGCATAGTATTTCTAGAATGGCAATATCATAATCCTTCAATCGTTAAGAAAGTGGTTGAGCTGGTCTCTGTCGAGGTCCGACGATTCTAATTCATCATACCAATCCCCAAACCTAACCCCTCTTGAGTATGTGGGTTGAACTTTCCCAATATTTTCTCGGCCCATCCACCATATCAGATTCTCGTTCCCAATCCATCCCATTAGCTCGGCATCTCGACCCGACTTCGTGCTCATTTTGTACATACGAACTGAGCTAGGGAATTTGGCAATAAGAGTTTATGCATTTTCCGTTTTTGGTGCCAAAGTCTCGTCATGTAGACAATGATTTCTTGTATGATGTAGAACCCTCATCAACAGCCGCAATTTCATTTTTGTTGCCATCTGAAGATATTTGATCAGTTTGATGAGGGGCGACTGAAGAAGAAATGAAGGGCCAAAGTTGCAACAACGTTGGGAAATTTGGAAAATTGTAGTAATTAGAACTTTTTATTAATTTAGAGATTTAAGCATCTTGCCAAAAATTAGATGAAATAAAAATTGAATAATACATTTAAGAAGTAAAAGTAATACTTTTTAGGGGGCTACAAATACTTTTTTTGGGGGGAAAATTAATAATTTTTAGGTGTACTACTAATACTTTTGGGGAATAGGAGAACTAATACTTTTCAATGGGACTACTAATACTTGTTATTGGAAAACTAATACTTTTCAAGAGATTTACTAAGAAACTATCCGGAAAAAAACTAATATTTTAAAGGAAAACTACAAATACGTTTCCAGGGAGTTACTAATACATTTGACGGGAAAAAATAATACTTTTTAGGGGTATTATTAAATATTTTCAAGTGAACTACGTACTAATACTTTTTAGATGGACGACTAATACTTTTCAAGTAGAAACACTAATACTTTTCAGGTCCAAAAAATTACAAAAATGCCACGGGCCGGTTTTAGGATTCGTGTAACTGATTTTGGCCCGTTAGATCGTCTGGGGAGTTTTTGCTGAAGTAATTGGTGTTAAATTTCAATGACATTGCACATTTTGTGAAATTATTGATGGGTTACAATATAATCGATCCATTCAATATTATTATATTCATAGAGTGAAAATATGTATTTACAAAAAAATTTATAATTTAATGACCAATAATGATCCCTATTAAAATAAAACCCGCCCTTATAATCTAATGTTGGGTAAATTGCAATTTTAGTCCTGTTCACTTTGGGGTAGTTGCAATTTTAGTCCTTTATCTTTAAAAGTTGCGATTTTGGTCCTGGACAATTTTGCCCTTCCTACTAAATAGCATTTTTGGTCCTTTATCTTTCTAAAGTTAGTAATTTTATAGGGATGGCAATGGGGCGGGCGGGTCGGGACGGGTTGGTGGGCAAAATAAGTCCGCAAAATATAAAGCAATTTAAGGCCCAAAAGCTCACAAGCTTATTTTTCGCAACATGCTCAAATACCCATTATCTTAATAAATGCCAAGCAAATAAACTTTCCTCCTAAGAATTTATTACATTATTCCCACAAGTATGTTATTTCATGCCATAAAATATTCATAGTAAAATCATAGGGAGTTGGGCATACGAGCTGAATTAAAAACCTCACACAAAAGCAATTAAACGTGCTAAAGCGATAAACGTGCTAAAACAAAAATTAACTAAAATCGAAAAAATAAAACAAAAATCAAATTTTTTTTTTTTGATTGAAATGCTAGTGCTTCTACATGCAGTCCTAAATGCAATGCAATATGCAACAGTACAAGATTACGCATTCTTGACAGACAGCTAGGTTGGCTTTCTTCAGGAAAGTTACCCACTCAACAGACTCGACTGAGGTGTTGATAGTATAACTTAGTTGCGTCAGCTAACACTAAACTTTTAGATGATTTGGTTTTTAACAAATGGAAGACTTAACACCCTTTGTTAATTTGAAGCTCATTTTTAACACTTGTTTTAGCATTTGTTATTATCGGTTGAAAAGCAATATAACTTATCGCCAGATATGAAAATATAAGCTAGAAAGTAAATCTTTGAAAGTAAATGACACAAACAAATTTGTAGTGGTTCTAGGATGGGGTAATTCCTCTAATCCACTCTTCTCTAGCTCTTGGAGGAATCCACTAGGTAATGATCAAGTTACAAAGTAGTTCTCAATCTAGAGACAACATTGATCACACACAGTGGCTTCTCCGCAACTCAGCTTCTTCACAAGACAAAATGCTTTGCTACTCTTTCAAAGACATTCAAGTCTTTGGAATTGATCACACAACCTTCCAACAAACTTGAAACTCCCCGGTTCGATCTTGAACCTTTCTCTGACTCCTTCAACTTGGAGAGTAGACCCTTTTTGTTCTTTGAACATTTCCTTTTCAACTAGTTGAAGTATTCTTTCCTTCACAAATGCGTGTGTTGGATCGAGTTCCTTTGAGTTTTAGGCTTGAGGAATTCTTTGATAAGCTTTGAAAATATTGCAGTTATGCTTGCTTGAATATTGCTTGATAGATCGATTTTCCAGGTTCGTGTGACCTTTTCTCAAATGCTTCCTTAGTCTTTTATAGTGCTCATTTGAAAATTTGCTCGTTGAAGAGGTAGACTATTTTCAAATGACACTTCTTGTTCGTTGGCTTGTCTTTTCTTGGTCTGCAAAGATTTGTGATGTTGACCCTTCATCGTAGTAGATGGCTATGTAGCTTTATAGGGCGACACATGCTCCAATGTTTCCCATTGGTTTATTCCTTTTGCATGTTTAAGGGCCAAACACTTTAAGACTGGATGCTTGGGCGTATTACTATATCAATTAATATCCTTGAATTTATTCCAACGGATCAATGTCGATTGTCTTGACTTATTGCCGCTTTACCCCTTTGACTTGAGTCCGCTCCAATCATTAGAATGACTCAACCGTCACTTTAATCACTGACTTGGCTTCTTTCAACGACTTGATCGACACTTGTTTCACTTTTACGAAATGTGAAACTTGCTCATTTTTCATTTTCTCTTCTTATGTCTCTCGATTGAGTCTTCTGTATCATAACTCACTCAATTAACCCTAGCTCATTCTTAAGCTCTTCAAATCTCGATTCACATAAGGGCTTTGTGAATATGTCAGCTAACTGCTTATAAGTTGAGATGTATTCCAAAGTGATGTCTTTCTTTTCAACACGATCTCTTATAAAATGGTATCGACATCAATGTGTTTTGTTCTTGAGTGCAATCTTTTGGATTCGAGTGATTGCAATAGCACTAGTGTTATCACACATAATTGGAATCTCTCTTTTTCAATATCATAGTCTCTCATTTCTTTGTCTCATCCATAACACTTGGGCACAACAACGCCCGACTCGTCATTTGCTTACGCATTTGTGGATGTAGCTATTGAATTTTGTTTCTTCTTTGAACCAAGAAACTAATGCTTTTCAAGCATTTGACATGTACCGGTACTCTTCATGTCAATTCTACATTCAGCATAATCTGAGTCTGAGCATCCTGCCAGCTTGAATCCTCCTTCCTTTGGATACCATAAGCCAACTTCTTGGCATCCCTTCAAATATCTACGGATTCTCTTAGTTGCGATCACGTGACTCTCTTTTGGTGCAGATTGAAATCTAGCACATACACCTCTTTACAAAGGTGATGTCTGGCCCGCTTCTTTGTTAAATAGAGCAATGATTCAATAAGGGCTCTATATCTTGTTTGATCAACAACTTTGCCATCCGCATCCATGTCCATCTTAATCGATGTATTCATAGGAGTCGCCACCGATGACTTCTCTTCCATACCATGTTTCTTCATTAAATCTCTAGTATACTTGGTTTGGCTTATGAAGGTTCCATCCTTCAATTTCTTGACTTGAATTCCTAAGAAGAAAGTCAACTCTCCCATCATGCTCATCTCAAATTTTCCTTGCATGAGGTTTGAGAACTTATCACACAACTCTTTGTTTGCGGATCCAAAAATGATATCATCCAAATATATTTGAACAAGCAGTATACTTTCTCCATCTTGAATCCTGAAGAGTGTTCTGTCAACATTGTCTTTGGTGAATCCATTGTCAATTAGAAATCGAGACAATGTATCATACCATGCTCTTAGTGCTTATTTCATTCCATACAATGCCTTCTTGAGCTTGTAGACTTTATCTCCAATAGTTTTCTGCTCAAAACCTGGAGGTTGTTCAATGTAGACTTCTTCCTCTAACAATCCACTTAAAATGCACTCTTCACATCCATTTGATACACGTGAAGTTCTTAAGTGCAAGATAGGCAAGAAACATCCTTATTGTTTCCAATCGTGCAACAGGAGCAAAGGTTTCATCAAAATCTATACCCTCTTCTTGGAAATACCCTTTGGCTACCAATCTTGGTTTGTTTCTGACAACAGATCCTTCCTCATTCATCTTGTTTACGAATACCCACTTAGTACCAATAACATTTTGGTGGGTTGGCCTTTGAACTAATTCCCATACTTTGTTTCTCTAAAATCGATTGACTCTTCTTGCATGGCTCAATCAATGTGTGTCTTCCAATGCTTGAGACACATCTTAAGGCTCTATTTGGGAAATAAAACAAGTGAACATTGATGCATGTTGTGCTCGTGCATCCTGGTTCTTATGCCATCTCTAACATCTCCAAGGATTAACTAGGTGGATGGTCTCTCAGCCATCTCATATCAGGTTGGAGTAAGTCTGCTGGATTGAGCCGTCTTGCAGCTAAGTCGTCTTGAACAGCTTCATCATGATTCAATTGTATACCTTCTAGTCAGTTTTTGAGATACAACTATCTCATCATCATCGTGGTTGAGTGCTCTCACTTCTTCTTCAACATAAGGACTCTTACGCATAGTTGGTTGATTCTTTGGCTCATCAAACACCACATGGATAGACACTTCGTGACCATAGTCCTCTTGTTTAGCACTTTATAGGCTTTACTCTTAAAAGTATCCCAAAGATACCTTCATCGGCTTTAGCATCAAAAGCCTTCAAATTGTCCTTGCCATTGTTGTGGATGAAGCACTTGCATCCAAATATCTTGAAATATCAACATTTGGCTTTCTCCACGTCCAAATCTCATAGAGAGTCTTGGTTAATTGTTGTCTCGTTAATCATACATCTATTCTCGAGTATAGCATGTTGTATTTATGGTTTGGGCCCAAAATTTCTTAGGCAATCCATCTTGACTAACATTGTCCTCGCAGACTTCCTTGAGAGTTATATTCCTTCTTTCGATTACTCCATTCTCATTGTGAGTCCTTCTAACACCGATAACTCATGAGAAATACCATTTTCAAGTTATAATCCCATTGATAAACTCGGTTCCCCATCGATCTTATCTTTATAATGGTTTGACTCTTCTCATTTTGAACTCTTCTCATCACCGGGCAACTTTTTGCGATGTTTCTTCTTTTTAAACATGAAAATTGTCCATGTATATCTTGAATAGTCATCCACCACCACTAAGGTATATTTCTTCCCACCGATGCTTTGTGATCAGGACCAAATAAATCCATATGCAACGATGTATATCCTGGTTGATGAAGTACTTGGCTTATCCTTGAATGATGATTTGATCCGCTTTCCCATCGCATGCATCACATATACTTTCTTTCTTGTACACTCTGTCCGTCCTTCCACAAGATGACTCCTTGCAAGCTTGTTGATTGTCTTGAAATTCAGGTGACTCAACTTCTTACGCCATAACCAACTGGATTCGGTTGTACTCTTTGCTAGCAGACATGTGCTTGGTGTAGCAGTAGACCAATTCACTACATACATATTCTTTTGTATTGTTCTTTGCAGCACAATCTCATTAGATTCAGCATCCTTGATCTGGTCTTGTTCCTTGTAGCACAATCTCATTAGATTCAGCATCCTTGATCTGGCATATCCCCATGTTGAATCCCACATTGTAGCCTTTGTCACAGAGTTGGCTGATGCTTAATAGGTTGAAGTTGAGGCCTTCAACATAAGCAACATCTGTGATCTCCACTCCATTCTTCTTGATGGATCATGTGCCTTTGATCTCCCCTGGAGCTTCATTTCCTCAAAATATGACTTTTGCACCTTTGATCTCCTTAAATCTTGACAGATTTCTTTTATTTCCTATCATATATGTCCCTGCACAACCACTATCCATGTACCAGGTTCCTTGCACTCGGATGTTCCTTGAACCCGCAATCAAGGAAATCGGGTTTTAGGTACCCATACTTGCAGGTCCTGGGGGTTAGTGCTATAAGATGCTCCAACCAACCTTTATGCCGGATGATCGACTCTAAGAGGTTACCATCTATCGATACCATAATCATAATGCACATTAGCAAATTGCTTAGGGGTTTTAGGATCATTCAACCTGTCTCTTTTGTCTGTATGCATGTGTGTTTGTTTTAGCAACTGCTTCCCGGAGTAGTTGTGGAATTTTCGGTTTAGTGCTTGGGTGCATGAGTGTCTTGAAAATAGCTCTTTTGACTTGGGAATGACCTTTGTTGAGGTTGAGGTCTTTGCCATTTTGGCTTGTATCCCATAGGTCTTTCTTTGATATTTCACGTGGTTATTTCAATCACCTTGGTTTGGATTGTTTCTACCATTCCCATCATATGTATTTCTTTGATGAAATTTAAGGGCTTTTGGTAGCTCTGTTTAGCTCTTACACAATATTTTCTATTGGGAGTCCGATGATGAACCCGTCTGAATTTCTTCTCACCGTCCTTTCAAAGATACTTATCTTGGCTTCTTTCCTTTTCCCTTATAACCAAGGCCATTATGATTGTGATTGTGTTTTGGTGTGGATGTTGGTGCAACATATAGTGTTTTGGGCTTTTGGATTCCCTCATTGCTTGAGGATCCTTTTTCCAAAGTCACTCTTGGAGCTTGACTATGCACAAAGGAATTGAAGCATATGCCTGTCTTGTCTCCACACTCTTTTGACTCATAATAAGTTCATCCAATGATTTGGATGCTTTTGTAAATGAGGCAATCACATATTTAAGATTTTTTCTCTTTTCTCGATGGCAGCCTAACTTTCTGCTAAGATCTTTGTATTATCGGCTTTGACACCTTAGTGTTCTCATCGGCTATGTGACTCGGAGTACTTAGCTCTTTGAGTCACCGTGAGTTTTAGCTTTTGCCGACTGTTCTCATCATTCAAAAGTGTGTGTGAGGTTTTAATGTGCTAAAAGCTTTCATCATTTTGCCTAATGAATCATAAAGATCGTGGCGATGAAGTGTGTATCACAATCACTATTACTTGAATCGAGAATGAAATGAGTTAGAATGTACCTCATCTTCTTGATCCTTTTGATCCTGTTCTTTGGCCATGAGGCATATCAAGGCCTCTTCCTCTAATATCACTTGAGTACTCAACTTTACTACTATCAATCGAGTCTTGTTTCCTTGCATTTGGCTGGCTCAATGGACTTCAAAGCGACCAACATGGCTTTCTTCTTTTCTTGTCTTCTTTCCACTGAAGACTCTTCTTTCGTCCTCATTTCTATATTTGTTGGTGGTGGATAGAAACAATCAACAATAAATCTCTTTGGTTGTCATGTAGTTCCAACATAGGTTTTAGCTCTCTCGGCTCTTTGATTATCGGCTCTCTAATAGTCGGCTCTCGGATGTTCGGCTCTCTCTTGGGCGCTGTCCTCCCTTTCTTTGGAAGGTCTTGAATGTCTCCTGGAGGTTTCACCTTTGTGCCTTTAATTTTTCTTGTTGAAGAACTTGTTGAATCTCTTTAACGTGAGGGCAATTTTCTCCTGGTCAATGGTCTCATTTGGCTCGAACTTTCTTCCCTTCAACGGCTAATAATGCAACTGTCTTGGGCAACTATTTTCTCTTACTCTTTCCTTATCACTCAAATTCGTAGGCATTGAGATCTAAGAATAGCTCATGATTAGTTGTTCTTGAGATGTCCATTGAATGTCTCGGGGCCATGACCTTCATTTCCCATTCACTGGGAGGGCTCTTAGTATTTTCATGCACATCTCCTTCAGTGTACTCTTTCCCAAGAGTGAAAGCTCATTTGCTATCTCCCATGAATCGGCATCAAACCGATGCGGACTTTCACCTACAAGCATTTTAAAATTTTCAAATTTTTGAGCAATGACAGATTAATTTATTCTCTTTAATCTGTTCTAATCCTTCATAAATTAGGGTTAGGCGATCTGCATGACTTCACTTTGTTGAACATCGCCTTGTCCAACGTCTTGTAGAGAATATCTTTGGCCACATTGTCCATGTTATATCTCTTTCTATCTTCAATAGTCCATTCGATGCGAGGTTTTTCAACCATAGTTGATCTAGCATATCTTTCGCAAAGACCTCTCCTTCAATGGATATGCTCTTCTTTAGCGGATATCAACTTTGAGTATTTGCAATGGCCCATCCTCTATCACAAGCCACATTTCATCGTGTAAGTGATAGATGAGCACGCATACAAATCTTCCGGTCATCAAACTCTTCCACATTAAACATAGGAATACGAGTTAGATTTGTTTCCCGAGCAATAACATTGCTTTAAAGATGAAGGTTTTGAAAACACAAGTGTTAAACCTTTGGAAAATATTGAGATCTAGTTCGAGAACCGGTCTGAGAAGGCTCAATGAACCAACCACTCGATACCACTTGTAGGTCCCAAGGGGTGTGGTGTAAGGTTTAGAAGGGGGTTGGATAAACCTTACCAAATTTTAACTTTTTAGTCCTTTTTTAATAATTCAACGAGTTGACTCAAATCTGCTAAGTCCTTGGGGGACTAGGTTGGCTTTCTTGACAAAGTTACCCACTCAACAAACTCGATTGAGTTTGTTGATAGTATAACTTAGTTGTCGGCTAACACTTAATTTTTAGAAGATTTGATTTTTAACAGTGGAAGACTTAACACCCTTTGTTAATTTAAAGCTCATTTTTAACACTTGTTTTAGCACTTAGACTTATTATCGGTTGAAAAGCAATATAACTTATCAATAAATATGAAAATATAAGCAAAGTAAATGTTGAAAGTAATTGACAAAAGCAAATTTATGGTGGTTCGAGGATGGGGTAATTCCTCTAATCCACTCTTTTCCAACTCCCGGAGGAATCTATTAGGTAACAGATCAAGTTACAATGTAGTGCTCGATCTAGAGACAGCGCCTTGATCACACAACAGTGGCTTCTCCTGCGACTCGACTTCTTCACAAGATAATGCGCTTGCTACTTCAAAGACCATTCAAGTCTTTGGAATTGATCACACATCCTTCAACAAACTTGAAGCTCTGATTTGACCTTGAACCTTTCTGACTCCTTCAACTTGGAGAGTAGACCTCTTTTTATTCTTTAAACTTTTCCTCTTCAATCAAGGTTGAAGTATTCTTTCCTTCTGGCGTGTGTTGGATGTTCCTTCGAGTTTTAAGCTTGAGGAATTCTTTGATAAGCTTTGAGAATATTGCGAGGTTATGCTTGATTGAATATTGCTTGATAGATTGATTTTCCAGGTTGGTGACCTTTTATCGAATGCTTCCTCAACCTTTTATAGTGCTCAATTGAAAATTTACCCGTTAAAGAGATAGGCTATTTTCAAATGACACTTGTTCTTTAGCTTATTTTTTCTTGGTGCGACATTTGTGATGTTGACCTTTCCTCATATTAAATGGCTCTGTAGCTTTATAGGTCGACACATGCTCGGTGTTTCCCATTGGTTTATTCCTTTTGCATGTTTCTGGCCAAACACTTTAAGACTGGCGAACTTGGACTTATTACTATATCAAGTAATATCCTTGACTTCATTCAATGGAACAATGTCGATTGTCTTGACTTGACTCTCGCCTTTACCCTTTGTCTTGAGTCTGCTCCAATCATGGGAATGACTCAACTATCACTGAATCTGTTAGACTTGCCTTCTTTTCACTTGACTTGTGGCACTTCCCTCATACTTCACACAATTGTTTCTCGCTTGGCTCTCCTTGATCGAGTTCTTGTCTTCCATCTTGGCCATACTAACCTAACACACAAAGTCTTCACTCTAGTCTCATTGACTTCTTGCATTCTTTGACATAGCTTACTTTGCACTCTTTGATCTATCTAAGTTGTTTTTCCTTCACCTGAATGTGTTGGGTCGATTTCTTTGAGTTTATACTTGAGGATAGTATTTGAATGCTTTAGAGATATTACTTTGCATTGCTTGATTTCTCTTTTGTGTCTCGATTGCATAAGTGTTCTCTCTCTAAGAATTCCTTAGCATTTTATAGTAGTAGTTTGAAAATGTATCCGTTGAAGAGATAGATGCATTTTCAAACTCCATTTTTAGGTTGTTGTCTTGTCTTGTCTTGTAGCATTGATGTAGCATTGGCTCCTTGCTTTTTGCACTCTTTCAAAGAAAAACTTTAAGGTAGACAGTCTCACACATGCCTATTTTCAGCAAAACCTTGACTTTGCTTGACAACGGATCTCTTTCAGCTTTCTTTGATCCTTTCTGCTGCATAATCCCTTTGACAGTCAACTCCAATGATTTTGGACTGACATTGCTTTGTCGATCAGTGACGAGACAACTTTTGTCACTTCACTTTGCGGTACCATACAAGCTGTGTATTCTCTTGATCTTGATCGATCTTGTAATCTTCAACTTGGTTGCCTTCGACTCGGTGATAGAACCCTATCTATTACAAGTTGATTTATAGTTGAATTGGGGTGCCAACTTCCTAATCTAAGTTTTACATGGTATCATCAAAATCTATTACATAAATTTCCCAACAATTTCCCCCTTTTTGATGATGCCAAAACTTAGAAAAAATAACAAAGTATATAGTGCATAAACAAAGAATGATTGTATTGAGTATGTCATTTTATTGAACATATCATTCTTGCACTTTACAAAGCTTTTGCAATGTATAATAAATTACAGTACTTACAAGTGTATGTGTATTTACATTTAAGTAAAGATACAACATGATGGGGTTAAGTGATCTTCAACGCCTTTGTTGCTTCCTTCTTCTTTCAAACTTCTTCCTCTCTTTCTTCTTCTTTCATATTCACTATCTTTTGCTTCTTCTCTTCTTCGTCTCTCTTATTCTTCTTGATCGTAAGCTCTCTTTGCGAGTTGGGTCTTCCCTTTGCTGCCTTTCTCCCCATTCGCGATCGAGCATTATGTTTTCTAAACCAGGAAATCACTGTTTCCTAGCATTTGACATGTGCCTGGTGCTCTTTCTCAACTCTACATCCAAAGATAGTCGAGTCGAATAGCCAATTAGCTTGAATCCACCTTCCTTTGGATACCATAAGCCAACTTCTTGGCTTCCTTTCAAAATATCTCAATATTCTCTTAGTTTCTTTGTCATGGCTCTCTTTTGGAGCGATTGAAATCTTGCACATACACCTACGGCAAAGGTGATGTCCGGCTTTGCTTCTTTGTGAGATAGAGCAATGATCCAATAAGTGCTCAGATCTTGTTTGATCTACTGACTTGCCATCGCATCCATGTCCATTTTGATGATGTATTCATTGGTATTTTCACGAAGACTTCTCCTCCATACCAAATTTTTTCATTAAATCTACGGTGTATTTTGTTTGACTTATGAAGGTTCCATCCTTCGATTGTTTCACTTCTGGAGTCAAGGAAGAATGTCGACTCTCCCATCATGCTCATTTCAAATTTACTTTGCATGAGGTTTGAAAATTTTCCACATAGCTCTTTGTTTGTGGATCCAAAAATGATGTCATCCACATATATTTGAACAAGCGAGTATACTCTTCTTGTCTTGAATTAAAAGTGTTCTATCTACTTTTCCTTTTGTGAATCCATTCTCGGTTAGGAATTGTGACAAAGTGTCATACCATGCTATGGGTGCTGTTTCAATCCATACAGAGCTTTCTTGAGTTTGTATACCTTATCTCCAAAGTCTTACTGCTCAAATCCTGGAGGTTGTTCAACATACACTTCTTCTTCCAATAAACCATTTAGGAATGCGCTTTTTACATCCATCGATATACTGAAAAATTCTTGTGAGTCGCATAGGCAAAAACATCCTTATAGCTTCCAATCTTGCTACGAGGGCAAATGTTTCATCAAAATCTATTCCTTCTTCTTGGCAATATCCTTTGGCTACTAGTCTTACTTTGTTTCTTACCACATAACCTTCCTCGTTCATCTTGTTTACGAACACCCGTTTAGTACCAATAACGTTTTGATGGGTGGGTCTTTGAACTAATTCCCATACTTTATTTCTTTCAAATGATTCAACTCTTTTTGCATAGCTTGAATCCAATGTGTCATCATCAATGCTTGTAACGCATCTTTGGGCTCTATTTAGAGATAAAGCATGTGAACATAACTTCTTGTTGAGTTCGGATCTTGTTTTGACACCTTCTCTTATATCTCCAATGACTAGTTCTCGGTGGATGGTCTCTCGGCCATGTTACATCGAGGTTGGAGTAAGTTAGGCTGGATTCGATCGTCTTGCAGCTATGTTGCTTTGATCGATTCTCGTCATCACTTAGTTGCAGTTTTCGTTGTTTTTGAGATTGACTTTCTCATATTCTTTTGAGTTTATAATTCGCTTGGCTTGAAGAAGGGACTCTTACGTATGGTTGGATGATTCACTTATCACCGACTCTTGAATGTCTTCTCCATTTACATTTGGCTCATCAAACACCACATGAATGGATTCTTATGCAACCATAGTCCTTTTGTTGAAGTACTTAGGCTTTGCTTTGGTGAGTATCGAAGAAGATACCTTCATCGGCTTTAGCATCGAAGGCCTTTAGATTGTCTTTGCCATTGTTGTGGATGAAGCATTACATCCAAATATTCTAAAATATGCAACATTTGGTTTCTTCCATCAAATCTCATAGGAGTCTTTGTCAATTATGCATTTTATCATACATATGTTTTGAGTGTAGCAAGATGTGTTGATTACTTGACCCAAAATCTTTTTAGTAACTCGTCTTGATAACATGGTCATTCTTTGCTTCTTTGAGAGTTCTATTCCTTCTTTACGCAACTCCGTTACTGTGGAGTTCTCGTCTACAGATAGTTCATGACCAATACCATTTTCAATACAATCTTGAGTTATTATTCCATTGACAAACTCGGTTCCTCTGTCGATCTTATTTTGATAATGGTTTGGCTCTTCTCGTTTGAATCCTCTTCATCACGTGTAGTTTTACGTAGAGTTTCTTTCTTCTTACACATGAATATTGTCCATGTATATCTTGAGTAGTCATCTACTACCACCAAGGTGTATTTCTTTCCACTTATGCTTCAGGTTTCCGGTTCCAGGGCCAAATAGATCCATATGTAGCGATGCAATATTCTTGTTGAAGATGGGCATGTCTTTTCTTTGAATGATGATTTGATTTGTTTTCCTTCGACATCGTCACATATACTCTCCTTTCTATATACCGAGTCCGGAAGTCCTTCCACAAGACTACTTCACGGCAAGCTTGTTAATCGTTTTGAAATTCGGTATTTCAGTTTTTGTGCCACCCACAACTTGATTCAGTGTGCTTTTTGCTAGTATCTACAGTCTTTGGGTGTAGCGGTTGACCAATCTACTACATACATGTTCTTTATGCCGCATCCTTGCAACACAACTTCATTCGATTCACCCTCCTTGATTTGGCATATACCATGTTAAATCCAACATTATAGCCCTTGTCCGCGAGTTGGTGATGTTAGCAGCAAGTTGAAGTTGAGTCCTTCAACATATGCAACATCTGTGATTTCTAATCCATTCCCTCTTGATGGATCCAATGCCTCTTATTTCACCTGGAGCTTCATTTATCCAAATATGACTTTTGCTCCTTTAACTTCCTTGAATTTTGTGAGTTTTCTTATTTCTGTCATATGTGTGGAACAACCACTATCCATATACCAGTTCCTTGGCACTCAATGCTCCTTGAACTGCGCAATCAAGGAATTTAAGTTTTAGGTACCCATACTTATGCAGGTCTGAGGAGGTTAGAATTGTAAGATGATCCAACCAACTTATAGCCAAATGATTTGACTCACAAGGGGTTGCCATCTATCGATGCCATAATCATAATTAATCTTGCAAATTGCTTGCAGGGATTCTAGGTTCATACGGTATCTCTTTTAATCTGTATGCATGTATATATATTTTGGCACGCTTTGGAGTAATTGTGGTGTTTAAGTGTAGTGCCTAGGTGCATATGTGTCTTGATAAAGCTCTTATACTTTTCGAATGGCCTTTCTTTGAGTTCTAGGCCTTTGCCATTTGGGCTTATATTCTATAAGTCTATGCTGATATTTCACATCATTCCAATCGTTGGCTTGGATATTTTCTACCATTCCCATCATATGTATTTCTTTTATAGATTTTAAGGGTTTTTGGTAGCTCGCTTCTTCTTTAGTATTTTTGTTTGGAGTTCTTTGAGAACTCGATCAATCTCTTCTACGTCCTTTCGACGCACTCAATCGGGTCGCTTTCCTTTTCCTTTATAACCAAGGCCGGTTTGCTTGTAATTGAGCTTTGGAGTGAATGTGTGTGCAACATTTAGAGTTTTGGATTTTTAGACTCTTCATTGCTTGAAGATCCTTTTTCAAAATTACTTTTGAAGTTTGACATATCACGAGAGGTTAAATCTAGGCCTTGTCTTGTCTCCATTCTCTTTGACTCATAATAAGATCATCCAATGATTTAGATGCTTAGATGAATGAAGGCAATAACATTTTGAGGTCATTCTCCCTCTTTTCTATGGCGAAGAATTTTACTATTAGCTTGCTTTTCCCCTTTAAACTTTCATTCTCATCGGCTATTTGACTTAGTACTCGGCTCCTTAGTCACCGTGAGTTTTGGCTCTTAGTAAGGCTGTTTCTCATTTAGTAGTGTGTGTGAGTTTAATGTGTTCAAAATCTTTCAACATTTTGCACACAATGAGTCATAAAGATCGAGTGGGTGATGAGGTGTGTGTGTCACGGTCACTATCACTGAAATCGAGTTTACCTCATCTTCTTGGTCGAGGTTGATCTTGTTGTTCGCCATCAAAACGGTCGGGGCTTAACTTCTTGAGTCACAGTGAGTAGTCGGCTTCATTGTTCTACAATCGGTATCTTTTGACTCAGATTTCTAAACCAACATTGCTTTTTCTTTTCTTGTCTTCTCTCTAAAGACCTTTCTTTCTTCTTCATTCTCAGTATTTGTTGACTCTGGGATATGGGCAATCAATGGCATAGTGACACGGTTGCCCTACGAGTTCCAAAGATAGATATTCAACCTTTTGATCGACTCTTTCCATTCTTGGATTATCGACCACTTTGATATTGACTTTTGATGATCTGTTCTCTTGGTTGGCCTATCTTCCCCTTGATTTGGAGAGCCAGTGTCTTACGGAGGATTCGCCATTGCCTCTTGTAGTTCTTATTGAAAAACTTGTTGAACCTTTTTTTTTACTAGTAGGCTATTTCTTGGGTCAATGACTTAACTTTGACCTCGAAGCTCTCTTCCCGTCTTTAACAATTAAAAGCAATGTTTTGGAGTGATTGTCTCTTCCTGGTCTTTTCTTCTCGGCTCAAACTCGTAGGCTTTGAGGTGTGCGAGAATAGTTCATGGTTGGATGTCTTTGATAGGTCATAGAATGTCTTAGTGCCATGACTTTCATTTCCCGTTAAATGGAAGACTTTTTAGGATCTTCATACACATTTCATTCTCGTATATTCCTTTCCCGAAGTCGAATGGCTCATTGGTGATTTACGTGAACCGAGCATCGGTTGATCCCGTTTTCTCCTGAGATCATTTTGAAGTTCTCAAATTTGCATGCGATATGATAATTTGTTTTTTGATTTGCTCGACCTTCACAAATCAATATTAGCTTGTCTGATTTCTTTAGCCGTTTTGCATGATTTGACTTTATTGAGCATGGCTTTGTCGAGGATTTTGTAAAAGGATGTCCTTGGCTACATTGTCCGAGTTGTATCTTTTTCGTCATCATTTGTCCATTCGGTTCTTGGTTATTCAACCAAAGCGCAGGTGATGCAGAACAACATCCTTTTCACCCTTAATTGCGACTCTTAACTTACAAACGTGTTCACCTTTTAAGATTTGCGGTGGCCCATCCTCATCACTATCCACATCTCATCATGTAATCTTTGATAGATGAGCACTGCATCTAATTTTCAATCATCAAATTCTTCAATTGTGAACATAGGGATCGTGTCAAATTTGCTTCCATGATAATAAATTTTAATGATAAAGAGTTTTGAAAGTTTAAGTACTAAAGCCAGACTTTGAAAAGTTTAGAGATCTAGTTCATAACCGATCACGGAAGGCTCGATGAACCAACCGCTCACGATACCACTTGCAGTCCCAAGGGGTGTAAGTGTAAGGTTTAGAATGGGGGGGGTTGAATAAACCTTGCAAATTTTGATTTAGTCCTTTTAAAAATTCGGAGTTGATACTACATTTGTGTCCTTGATGGGCCGACCAATTTGAATTGTCGGTAGAGTTAGTCTCTCAACGAGACTCAAGCAGTTTGTTGATGGAATAACTCAATTGTGAAATCTAAAATTAACTCAAGCGCTGGTTTGTTTTAT